>OVAN01003006.1:0-30587 GCA_900406275.1 Anastatica hierochuntica
CTCTTTTCGTGTTCATACGGTTCTTCATTATGAATCCTGTTACTTTACTGTTGTTTTACATATCTCGCTTCCCAATCTGTTTCGTATTGTCTTTATTTCGTTATTCATCTCAATTTCACCTTACGAATCTTATTAACCTGAATCTCACAATATGTTCTTATATTCATTTTACTCACGCTTTTTTGTTTGATCTTATCTCGCAGATTAGTTTCGTATTTCTTATCTATTAACTTTCGCACTCCCTGTTTGATCTGTCGATTTTTGGCTACAGAGAGTCCGTGAACCACATAACATTGACAGTGAGAATTTCGGTCCCACATGCTTTTTATTTAAAAAGTTACACTTTGAAATTCAAGCTTCATAAGGCGTTTTTTTGTAACTCACTATCCTAATTTTCACTCTTTTTCTCTCTCTCTCTCTTTATTTCTTTTTAAAGGTGTTCATGAAAGATCAAGTGACGGGATCCATGAAGTCAAGACAGAGAAGATCGAACAATATTTGGAAGTGGAGAGAGATCACAATAGAAGTACAAGAGAAAAGAAGAAGAAGACATAGAGAGGAAAGATAAACAAAAAGCCGAATATATATGTCCCCGGAACAGTTTGTTGATTTTAGTATTTCGAAATATTGGAAGTGATTGGTGCACAAAAAAGAAGAAGTAAATATTGGAAGTCTGAATACCCAGATTTTGTAGTTCTTGGACTAACGACATGAGCATCAGTTCACGGCACTAACCGACTTAGCCCAAACTCACTTCTCCACATTGTTGTTTCCCTTGCTCAAACAGAGATCACACAACAGAATAATCACATATCTAGATGAACAACTATTCAGACTCATACAAAAAAGATATTGCTGGATCGAATAACTACAAAATAGTTATATATTACAATCTGTAACAGCGATTTGATGCTTCCAATTCTTTTACACTTGATTTGATGCTTTCCAAAGAGCAATACAGCTAAAATAATGTTGGGAAAAAACAATTCATGAGAGTGAAATATAATATTAGTAGACAGGAAACAACTCTCATTGTCAAACAAAAAATAGTTATTATCAAACACACAGCAAAAATTATTATAATATATACACATTAATTTTCTTATGAATTCAAATTAAAAAACGTAGTATAATTTTATTCTAAAATAAATACAGAAAATATTTACTCTTTTCACTTCACAAAAAAATGTTGTTTCAACTTTTCAATACATACTAGAGTTTGAGCGGTGCGATCGCGCATATATATTTTTAATTTTTATATATTCAATTTATGGTTTATCAAGTTTAAATTTTTCGAATATCAGAGTCGGGATTTTCTGTTATTTCGAGCTTCGGGTTCGGGTTCAGAATTTTTATATTTTTCAATTATTTCGAGCTTCGAGTCTAGGTTTGGAATTTTTGGGTTTTTTAGGTACTCTTACGGGTTTGGATACATGTCCGGTTTAGATAATATTCGATAGCCAAAATACCGTAAAATAAAATCGGTTGGGATATTTCTTTATTTAAAAACATTAGATGACTAAAATTAAATGTTTAAAGTTTATATAAATTATTTTTAAATATCCTAATTTTAGAAATATATTTTAAATATCTTGAGAATCTTTTGATTTCTCAAAGAATAATTATAGTCAAGTTTATTTTTTTAATCCATTAAATACATTGGATACATTTAATAATACTTCTAATTAAAAAATCGTATATAAAAAAATCTATGTACTTTTCTTTTAATATATAAGATTAAAACATATCAATATTCAATTTTTATCCCTGAAAATAAACTATCATTAAGTTTTTTAAAAAAATATTGGTGTCTGCTTTCAAATGCAAACTATATCTAAAATATTGTTTTATGTACAATTGTGCATGTAAGGTTTCAACTTCTAAGTTCCAATATATGATCCCTGGAAAGAAATTATAAGCTAGCTACAAGCAAATTAAACTACCTACTAAATTATACGTTTATCTGAAATGCATGAGAACTGATTGCACCAAATTGAGCAACATGAAAATGGCTTGTGTTCAAATTAGTCATCGTTTTTAAAATCGAAAAATTATATTGCAAGTTTTATAGTTTTAGATGCACCACTTAAAACATATATCAACACACTGAAATTATAAAAAGATAAAGAGAAATGTAAACTATATGAAAATGTAAGTTACAAAGTTTATAGTATGAAACATAAAATGGAGAAGTTGGTGTTTCTTGATATTGGGTCAAGACTCGAGAGATATTTAAAATAATTTCCTACCATTGTAAAAAAGACTATGGTGTTTAGATGGCATTGTAACGATGACAATGATATATCAAGGGAAAATTTTAGTGGGATAAAAAAAAATAAAAACAAATACATAAGGAAACCCCCAAAATTTTTTTATGGGTGTAAAAAAAATATTTTGACAAAATAATACAATAAATTCATTTAGAATCAAATCACAAAGAAATTTTTTCCCTTCTAATTTTAAAGATTTAAATTAACACCATATAACTACCTTTGGGTCTATCACTAGGTAATGCATAAATTTGATAAAATAATATGTGTATGTTATAATTAGACTTAATCTCTAAATTAGCATTTCATAAGAATATTTATCAAGAATAAAGTTATAACGATACCACACACATAAATAAAAAAGCAAATAAAAAAATAAATCAAACTTATAAGTATTACAAAATGGAGAAATATTATTTTTTAAAACAAAATTTGCTCAAAAAGAGAAAGAAGCACTCATAAGAATGTTTAAAAAATAGATAACATAGGATGATGCACAAAGGATGATGCACAAATAGATAATAGTTTAAAAAGCACTCATAGTGTTTAAAAAGCACTTATAGTGTTTAGAGAATAGATAACATATAATGATGCAGTTTAAAAAGCACTCATAGTGTTTAGAAAATAGATAATATAGGATGATGCACAAAGTTTCTTAACAAAAAAATCTGATGGAATAATTACTTTTATTTTATAATCAAAAAAATTCTTAAGAATATAATGCATAAGAACCAAACAATAATGAAAGGAGAGACCACAAATATAGTTAAAATGGTAAAGATGGATTAATCATGCATTTATTAATAGCTATTGAGTTTTTAAATCCCTTCGATCGATAGAAATTGTTACTAAGTGTCTTGAAATCGTAAAAAATGAATAAGATGATTTAATTTTCAAAATAATTAACTATTTGGGTGCAATGTACATAGGAATTGATCTTTTCAAAGAACAAGACATGTTTTTAACATTAGGGCAAATTTATTTATTATTCTTCGATTGCATATGATAGTCATGTATCATATTTCAAAGTAACCTCTACAATAAGTCATGTTACTTCGATTATTCCATTATTAAGTTTAAAAAGGTAGGCATAGGATGCATGCATCTTGATTTTAAATTTTTGGTTGTTTGCCGATATAACTAAATTTGAGCTAAGCATCCAACCCGAGTAAATTAATATTATCAAAACTATTTAGGAAGACTGTTGCTCCAACCAACCACAGTAAAATAAACAATGACTTCATAGAAAAATTCAATAAATAAGAGTTAAATATAAGGATGACGGCTGCATAAACCCAATAAAAAGGACACAAAAGATTTAATGTGTAGGAATAAGAGTGGAACCAAAAAAGACAAAGCTATTATTAACACCATTCCGCACTTCGCATTTTTCACTGTTTCACATCCATGCGTATACGTTTTAGAAACCAAATGAAATTGAGTGAGAAAATCGAAATTTCAAAGCTAAATTCCACTAACACTCTTTCAAATAACAATATATATATATATATAACTAATTAAAATGAGCTAATATTGCACTTTCAAAGTGTCCACCTCAACACTTTCCTTGAGCCTCCAACGAATGCCACGTCTACATTCATCTGAAACAAAGTATCAACAGACGTCGATTATATGGTGTTTTGGGCCGCTTACTTTATTGAAGGCCTAAACTAACTAGCCTAACAATTCAGAACACAGTTTAGGTTTCCACCTAAAGGCGACACTTCGTCTCCCATCTGCTCATTATGATTCCTTTGTTTTGTAACCTAAAATCACGATTTCATTTATAATTAATTTGCCCCTTCCTCTTCCACCACCCTGAAACGCCTCTGATGGCCACTTCACCCTCTTAATTCCAACCCCCACATCGTATAAATCCAACCGTTCTCCAGCGTCTCTCACATACTTACCTGCAGAGGAAAGACACCATGTCAGGCGCTAAGCTGATTTCTCCGAAAATAAAACTCAATCATTATTTATGATAGCTTTAGGGTAATCTTTGAAGCTATTAGAGGTCATCAAGGTTTCCTAGAAGTTACATGAGTCTACAAAGAAAGTAGAAATCATCGAAGGTTATTGAGAGGGAAGACACAGAGCTGTCGTGACTGGAGGTAGAGCATGTTGATACGAGCTGCAACCGGTGCATATACCAGCGAAGATATACACATACGCCTCGACGGTGGAGATGAATACCACGGGAATAACGGTAAACTTTTTACCATGGTGGAGTCATGAGAGCGTTAAGCAAGCAATGATGAAATTTATTCACAACAATCATGCCCATAACTTTGCTTTCACTACACTCTCCAAATCGACCGCTTCGGTATATATTCACTTATGCTTTGTGTCGTCATTTTTGAATTTGTTTCTGATTTTCTATATGCTCTCCAAATTTTGCCTTTTTATAAGATAAATTAGAAATCCATTGGAGAGAAATTTTGCTATTCTGTATCGAAATAATTAGATGCCATCTTGCTGTCTTACATGAAAGTACATAAACACACCAACATTCTATTTGTGTACAAAGATACCCAATGATTGATGATATGCTGTTGAATTCTCACATCAAATTGTTAACTTACGTTTTCCTATGAATTAGCGTGAAGATGCATGTCCTTAAAGTTATCACGAAATTACAGGGTTGAAATAATATGGTGTTGATATGATCATAAATCTATTTCTGCTACTTCTTTAGAGGTAATTTAATTAATATGTCAGCCAAGCTATAGAGGAGTACATATGTTTATCAGTTCTTGCCATACATCATGTGCTGGTTTATATTTTTTAACGTTGTTGTTGTCTTTTTATTGAAACAGAGTGAAATTTCAATGTGGACAAAGCTACAGTAAATATAGCTAGAGGGAAAGCGACTAAACATAAAACAAAAACTAAAACTAAAACAGAGGAATTTCCAATAGGATTCTTTGTGAGTGAAGCTTCTCTCAAAAGAGAAAGCAAATGGTGGAGGATAATCCAGTTAACCTCTACCTTTGGTCATATTTTGCGGTTCCTGGTCAGTTCCTAACGGTCACGTCTTGCTTTACAGAGAAGATTCAGAGTCAATTCATGTGCTGGTTATAAATGGTAAGATAAATATCTTAATTAATTTGTGAACCATGTTAAGGAGCTAACGCAAAATGTTTGATCTGGAAAGCTTGCTCCTTGTGAGTGTCAAGGAGGGACATTCATGTATTCGTTTTTTAACTTCCAAACATCAAATTTGGGAAATTATGTGAAGCTCTTTCTACTTACCAAGAAAACTATTCTTAATTTTTTTTCAGCATTACGAAGTGCGGAATGTATCATGTGGACCATTACTGCACAATCATTAAGCCCCTTCAGGTAATCAGTCACTGCCTTAATAGTTCCCCTTTGTTACTGACCGAAGATAATCTCTGTTGTTTTTGACTTTGTCATGGAAATCTGTGACCGTTTTTTGTCTCCCAGTCTGGAATTCTAGCAGTTGATAGAGGAAATAAAGTGGTTCAGGTAGTTATTGGAATAGATGCTGAGAGAATGATAGAAGCAAGAACATAAAGTTAAGAGAAGAAAAAGATGGGAAACAAGGACTACAATGATGATGTAACAAAAATTGCTCTCCATGCCCTCTCAGCAAACATCACATTGCTTGGCAGTCTTTACCTCTCTTCTGAGCATATATGTATTAGCATCAAGTAGAAAAGTGCTGGATGAGATTCATTAGGATCACAAGTTGACCGAAGAGAATATGTAGGCACAAAGTGAAACGTTTTGGAATATATCGAGCAGAAGTATATGGTTTCATATGATTGAAGTTTTATATTTTGGTATTTCTGATCTCTTTCGTTTGTTTGACTTCCATATTATAAATATAACAATATTTACACAGTGGATTATATGGTGACAACGTAATTAAAGCCAACAAAATAATTGTACATTATGACATAAGGTAAACACTGAAACCTAAATCATACTTCAAAGGAAAAACGTTGTTTCTCTAAAGTCTAAAGAGTACTATTTGATATTAATCTTATGAACGACATGATTTTTTTCTGTCATCGAGAATAATGATATTCCTGATGAGTATGTTTATTGTTCTCTTCATTTAAAACAAATATAGTTTAACACGAGTTGTTTGTTCAAATAGTTATGCTTAAGATCCCAATTTAAATTTGAAGTTGGATTTAACTATGTTGACCATATTTAATTTATATGAACAATGTAAAATAAACTAGACATTCCAAATCAATTTATTTTCTTGCTGTATGACATAGCATTTATTTTCATTTTCACAAAAATGTATCAAAATAACACTTATACAAGAATAGGACATAATATTTAGTTTAACTATATCGTTCATAAAAATGAATGCACTTTAAATTCAAAGTGAAATTTAGTATGACTACATTGTGTATTTCATAAAAGATTGGTCTATGAAAAGCTAATATGTGTACAAATAAATTAAATAATATAATCTATATTGTGGCCCCAAATTTTACTAAAGCTTAGAATATTAGAAGTAGAATTAGGTACAATCTTAAAAGTAGAAAAAGTTAGACACTTTTTTTTTAGTTACATTTTCATTGTTTTCTTGGATGCAAAAATATTCTTATACAAACTTTGAAGATTTAGAAGCATCAAAAACCAAAAAAAATTTCTAAAATAAAATAACATAAATAAAAAAAAAGTATAATATGCAACACAACAACAAAAAAATAGTTTTATGGTATAGAAAACAAAGATGAAATAAAATACAACAACATGAAAAGAAAAACTCGGAATGTAAAATGAAAATTTTTGAAATAATTGTAGTATTGAGATTTAAATGAAATAGAAAAAAATATGATGAACGCACATATAATGAGAAAAATGGACTAAGGTGATTTCATAAAAAAAATTAAAAACAAAATACAAAATAGTAGCAAAATTATATTATGGACGGAACATTGTATTGTATTATATTAATTTATGACAATTTAATATGCGCCACCTCTGCATCCATCTCACGAAACCAGGGTTCGAACCCTGCACCTGCCTCTAGTGAGAGGAACTATTTGCCACTAGGCTACGATGACAAAAAAAAATGCGCCAATGCACTCCTTGGATATCGATGTTTTGCCCGATGTTGGGAAAACTGATTTTTAGAAATGCAAAAATCAAGTAAATACATATCTAGATAACAACTATGCATATTTTCAGCTTTTTACAATCCATTTAAACGTGCGGAGAATAATGCAAAAGAATGATGTTGTTTTGTCTTTTGTGGTCATCAAACTTTTTTTATATCTCTTTTACGTTTGATTTTATAAGAAATCATATTTTAGCATTTCAAAGACATAAGAACTATTGCTATACAAGATTACTTTCATTTTATTTAACTATAAAAAAAATTTATTTCCAAATTTGATTAAGATTTTTAAAGGAAAAATAACTACAACTATTTTAAAAAAATATAATTTCATTAAATTATATTACTATACTGTAAAATAACAATTTTGATTATCTAAGAAAAATATAGTCATTATTAAAACTAAATAAATATAATGAAAATACACTCTAATTTTACTCGGGTTCAATTTTAAAACGTAAATATTATAGTCTTCAATTCTTTTTCAACATCTTAAATCTCTTTTCCATAGTTAATGAATTTAAAATCTTCATGTACTTGAACCAAAAGTTATGCATAGCTATCAAAATTGAAATAAATTTAATTTAATATATACTTTTAAGTTAGAGAAAATTAGGTATAACATCCAAAATAAAACACTATTATACAAACTAACACCTCCAAAGAAAAATTTATTCTTCTACCCTTCAATTTTTTCCCTTCACGGAGTGAAGGTAATTTTGTAAAATCTTCCTATATAATTTTATTATTTTTTAGCCTTTCTAAAATTTAAGTAATTCTTTTTCGTTTTTATTTCAAAAAATCACTACTTAAATAATATATAATATAAAAAACTCTAACACAAATCCGCGCGTAGCGCGGAACCATCCCCTAGTATATATATTAAAAGGAGGAAACTCTCTCCTCTGAGCTAGCTACATCAGCTTCATGCAGAAATCCCACATTCTTGCCAGACCAACTTTGTGGACCCCACTTTTAAACATATGCTCATTCATTAATCTCCATTTCTCTCCATGAGCCTGCCACAAGTTAAAGACATCATCACTTTTGGTTTACTAATGAGTGGGCTTGCGATTATATGGAAGTTCATCTTTCCTTAGTCATCTCGAACACACAGCTCTTCCTCTCCAAGCCCTAATTTCTCTTCCACAACTCTGACCCTTCATCCTCCTTCATTCTCACCCTTCGTCTGCCATAGTCGTTCCTCCATATCCTTCTCCTTACCGTTACGCTATTAATACCAACAATTATGCCCCATTTATGCCATGGACTCCCCACCTTCTCCATCCTAACCGACGAATGCCAAACACATAAAAGGATCCCAAACCACAACCTTCTCTTCCAAAGAAACCCAATTGTGAAAGCAAATTTCATTGCCGAGAGAAACCAAACCAGACGCCACAATGGAACACGCCATCGAGTCCCAAACCCTTACTGTTAATTTTGCGATAGGGATGCCAAGGAGTTCCGCTATGAGCGACACAGATCTTTTGGATCTAGAGAGTATACACCAATTTTTGTCAATGTATCGCGGTTGTCTAATCAGTTTGAAGACGAGTTTTTCGTTTGCGGAGAAGGTTGAAGCAATGGCGACAAACATCGTGGAGTTCTAAGGTATCATTGAGTAAAGCTTTATGGAGGATGGAATCAAAAGAAGACAAAGTGAAGAAGGATCAAGAGAAGAGCGATAGAGAATACGAAAGACCGGCTTCACAAATCAAGCTGGTTAATAAGTAAGTAATTGCAAATCATTTAAGTGCTTTTGAGAAGATTTTTGAAATTCTGGATTTGGTTTAGAGTTTTGTATGTTGTTTCAGAAAGAAAGAAGAAAGAAGAAAAGTTTGGTTTGAAGGAGAATACCAAGAGAGAAGTAGTTACGTAGTCATTTTTGCAGAGACAAGGAATGATTTAATTATATAATATTAATTATGGTTAAAGCAATTGTTTGTTCTATGTAAAAGTTTGTTCCTCCATATGCAATTTTAGAAGATATTAAACAATACTAGATTTTAAGTTATTTCGTATGTCTTTTGACGTGGTATGCAAAGATGTAGTAATAAATAAATTTTTTAAAAACTAATAAAACACATGTGCTTGAGGAAAATTCAGAGATTGTTTTTGTTTCAGAATTCAAAGAAAAGGAATACTTGGAGCCAGGAAGAAGATTAGGATCTGAACCTCTACGATGGCAAGTCATTGTTGCCACAAGTGTTGCAGCGATTCTAATTCTAATAAATTGTTTGTAGTATGTAATATAATGATGGTTTAATAGGGTTTCGCTATTTTAGGAGCAATGGAGAAGGGAAAGAGATCGTGTGAGATTTCAGGCGGACAGTACTACATTTGAGTAATGATTCGTAAGGTATCTTCATAAATCCAGGAAAATAGAGATGCAAGTAAGTTTAATTTTCTTTTCAATTTAATTAAATTCATAGTGTTTTATATCCTTTATTTTGTAAGCATTATAGATCTAGTTTGTTTGTTTTGTTGCTGAAATTTTGTTAAAAATGGTTACATTGTTAACTATAGCTTTTGTTTAGTGTGTTGTAAATTAATTTTTCCTTGAAAACAAAGACATTTGTTCTGACAATTGAGTTTCATCACAACAAAAAAAATAAGAAAAACTTCCCAGTCGTAGTGATAATTTTTCTGATATCCATTCTTTGATTACTCATTTACGTGCTATATATTGTGATGAGATATTTCATGACATGGTGAATACAACTATACAAGTCACTCGATGAGATAATGTTAATGTAAGGTTGCTTCTATTGAGCGAATACTCTGAAAAGATGCAAAAATTTATTTTTTGTCCACACGTGCCTGTATATTGCTTGACTTTATTAGAAGATGGTGTCTTTCTTCCACCTCTATCATCAATGGCTTTCCAGATTTGTTTTAGTTCCTTTTTCAACTTTTTCGTGTTTCACTGCAAACCTGCAAGGTTTTATTAGTACAATGTACTTTCTCATCTCCATCTTTAGTTTCTCACCTCTATGAAAAAGGAAACTGAATAGAGATTTGAAACATGACAACATACTCATGGAAGCAGATGGCCATGTGATGTTCACATATTTTGATCTAGCAAAGGAATTGGAAGAAAACACAAGATCAAAAACACAATGTGCGGGACTACAGAGTATATATATGTTTCACTGAAAGGGGTAAGTAAACAATCTTGGAATGTTTAGATAATACATTATCTATGTGACAAAGCATTGAACTTGGACCAATTTGGTTTTAACCTTTGTAATGACTGTATAATTGCAGCATAAAGAGCCAGAAAGGTGACTTGGAAGTGTTTGCACAATCGGTTTTGAAATGTAGTGAACATACTGCAGCGGTTGAAGCCATTGCTTGCTCTCCTCATGTTCATGGCCTTCTTGCTCCCTGTGGTGGGACTGCTGGTAGATGCATACGTTTTTGGAACACAACGACGAGTACTCTTTTAAGTTCCATAGATACTTGCAGTCAGGTAAAAGTTTCTTAATTTGACAGGACTTCACAAAACATATAATCGTCATTTTTATATGCGTATTACAGACATGTAGTCTGCCTTGATCTAAAAACGTAAATGCATTAGTTAGTATGCACGGATACTCTCATAACCAAATCATTGTCTGGAAGTACCCAACCATATCCAAAGTATGACACTTTTTACCTTTGTCTCTGCATATATTACTCTTTATCATCATTAAGGATTTATTTGTTAACTGTCTCTTTCTTTTTGGATTCAGATTGCAACTCTGACCGGTAACACATACTTAATTTGGTTAAAAGGATTAGACAAAGTAATGAAGATTATTTTTATTATAAGGCTCTTCCGTACGAATAATATAAAAGTTAGTTTCAAGGCAACCATAGCATTGTGGGGAAAATGGGGATCTGTTATACATACACAATTAGTAAAATGACTCGACCATTTGACCAGAGGCAAGATGTTTATTTAGGTATTCCAGGTGTTTTAGAGTCGACATATTGTCTTAAGAAGTATATCTAACTTCCAAATAGAATATCTAAATTTGAGATTCACTATTTTTAAAAATGGTAGCAAAAATTTAGGAAATAAGTAATAGACAAATTAAGCGAAAACATTGTTGAGCCGTAAAATATAATTATTGGATGAGAAGAAAAAGTTCCGAAAATAAAGATGGATCACTTGTGAAGGTTTTAAATGTTTGAGAACAACAAATGTGAAGAGTGTGTTCTAGTTTTAAATTTTTTTTGGTTCCTAAGTTTCTTGTAATATACGCTTCGTTTTCTCTCTCCAACTCTCTTATGGCCTCCTCTTAAAAAATGTCTTGTTTGACTTGCTAAAAGAGGGCTTTAGAGAAAGGAGAGAGGGAAGAAGTCGATTCTTCCATCGGATATATTACTTTTTTTATATATATCTCTATCTTTATCAAGGAAGAAAATGACATCTGATATCTCGTGGGATGAAATCAAACAAGAGAATGTGGATTTGGTAAGGATTTAAATAATTTCTTACATTTGCCATAAGAACGTACTTTAATATCTGAATTTACGTTTTTTGTGAAAATTTGTAATGTTAGAATGATTATGTTACTATTTTAGGAACAAATCCCTGTGGAAGAAGTATTTAAGCAGTTAAAATGCTCAAAAGAAGGTTTATCAAGCGAGGAAGGAAAGAAGAGGCTTGAGATATTTGGGGCAAATAAGTTAGAAGAAAAATCAGAAAACAAGTTTCTAAAGTTTTTGGGATTTATGTGGAATCCTCTATCATGGGTCATGGAGTCTGCAGCAATTATGGCAATTGTTTTAGCCAATGGAGGCGGGAAGCCACCAGATTGGCAAGATTTTATTGGTATTATGGTGCTCCTCGTCATTAACTCAACAATTAGCTTCATTGAGGAGAATAATGCTGGCAATGCTGCTGCAGCTCTCATGGCAAATCTTGCCCCGAAAACTAAGGTATGCAAAATATATGTATATTTTTAATTGAAAGGAGAATAATTTTTCTTTTAAAATCTAACTTATACACGATGCAGGTTTTGAGAGATGGAAAATGGGGTGAGCAGGAAGCTTCAATATTGGTTCCAGGTGATCTAATAAGCATAAAATTGGGTGACATAGTTCCTGCTGATGCTCGTCTGCTTGAAGGAGATCCTCTGAAAATAGACCAATCGGCTCTCACTGGTGAATCCCTTCCTGTTACCAAACACCCTGGAGATGAAGTATTCTCAGGTTCAACGTGCAAACAAGGTGAAATTGAGGCTGTTGTGATTGCCACAGGTGTCCACACTTTCTTTGGCAAAGCTGCTCATCTTGTTGATACTACTAACAACGTTGGTCACTTCCAGAAAGTATGGAAAACCTAACTAACATTCATGAAACACGAGCTACATTAAATCATCCACCTAATCAATTTCTTTTATTTATTTATTTATTTAGGTTTTAACATCAATTGGTAACTTTTGTATATGCTCAATTGGATTGGGGATGTTGATTGAGATAATGATTATGTATCCTATCCAACACCGCACATATAGAGATGGTATTGACAATCTATTGGTGCTTTTAATTGGTGGAATCCCAATCGCCATGCCAACAGTTTTGTCGGTAACAATGGCCATTGGGTCTCATAGACTCTCTCAACAAGGTGCAATCACCAAGAGGATGACTGCAATTGAAGAAATGGCTGGAATGGATGTTCTTTGCAGTGATAAGACTGGCACTTTAACCCTTAACAAGCTTTCAGTCGACAAGTCTTTGATTGAAGTATTCCCAAGCAACATGGATACTAAAGCAGTTATATTAATGGCTGCAAGAGCCTCTAGGATCGAAAACCAAGATGCCATTGATGCTTCTATTGTTGGAATGTTGGGTGACCCAAAAGAGGTACCTTTTTGTTGTTATGAAATTTGGATTCAATTGGTTGAGACTCTTTACTTAATGTTCTTAACACAGGCGCGAGAGGGAATCACAGAGGTGCACTTTTTGCCTTTTAACCCCGTTGATAAACGTACTGCTATTACATACATTGATGAAAACGGAGATTGGCATAGGAGTAGCAAAGGAGCTCCTGAACAAGTAATGAAACTAAGATTCAGTTTTTCCAACTTAATAATTTTGGTATTACCATGTTGCTGATTTTCTTGTTTTACTAGATCATTGAACTCTGCAAGCTGCAAGAAGATACTAAAGAAAAATCCCACAAAGTTATTGATGGTTTTGCTGAACGTGGCCTTCGTTCTCTTGGGGTTGCTCAACAGGTTTCTCATAGTCAAACTCACCACATAAAAGATCTTTCCATCTATGTATCCTGATTGAAGATAATTTTTTAAAATTTCCAATTCAAATGTAGACAGTTCCTGAAAAGACCAAAGAAAGTGATGGTAGTCAATGGGAATTTGTTGGTTTGTTGCCACTCTTTGACCCGCCCAGACATGATAGTGCGGAAACGATTAGGCGAGCCCTTGAGCTTGGTGTCAACGTAAAGATGATTACAGGTGACCAACTTGCAATTGGTATTGAGACTGGTCGTAGGCTCGGCATGGGAACAAACATGTATCCATCTACTTCACTCCTTGGTAATTCAAAGGATGACTCATTAGTTGGCATTCCTGTGGATGAGCTCATTGAAAAAGCAGACGGTTTTGCGGGAGTTTTTCCAGGTAATATACAACATGAATTATGCAGATTTTAACGTATTAGAAAAAAATACTAAACCAACTTAATATGATATATGTAAATATATTATATAAAATTTTTCTCATTTGATATAGAACACAAGTATGAAATCGTAAAGAAGTTACAAGAGAGGAAGCACATTTGTGGGATGACTGGAGATGGAGTAAATGATGCTCCCGCTTTGAAGAAAGCAGATATTGGAATTGCAGTGGCTGATGCAACTGATGCAGCTAGGAGCGCTTCTGACATCGTTCTAACAGAACCAGGACTAAGTGTAATAGTAAGTGCCGTGCTGACAAGCCGTGCAATCTTCCAGAGGATGAAGAACTACACAATCTATGCTGTTTCAATCACTATCCGTATTGTTTTGGGATTCATGCTTGTGGCTTTAATTTGGCGATTTGATTTTGCACCTTTTATGGTTTTGATTATTGCAATCCTAAATGACGGAACCATCATGACAATATCGAAAGACAGGGTAAAACCTTCTCCAGTGCCTGACTCTTGGAAGCTCAATGAAATTTTTGCTACCGGTGTTGTTCTAGGAACCTATATGGCTCTTACAACAGTGCTCTTTTTCTGGCTTGCTCATGATACTACATTTTTCAGTGTATGTAGTGTAATTAATTACAGTAACAACATTTTATTATATTTTATTACTTAACATTTTAGTTATTACTTTTCAGAAAACTTTTGGGGTTAGGTTCATACAAGGGAATGAGGAAGAGCTTATGGCAGCTCTATACCTTCAAGTTAGCATCATAAGTCAGGCACTCATCTTTGTCACAAGATCAAGGAGTTGGTCATTCATTGAGCGTCCTGGACTTTTACTTATTATAGCATTTGTTTTGGCACAATTGGTTAGTCGATTCTATTTTTTTAACCATATATTAGTACATAATTTTGTTTCCATTTAATTGTTGGTTTTATGTGATAAATAAGGTGGCTACATTAATCGCTGTCTATGCAAATTGGGGATTTGCAAGGATCGTAGGATGTGGATGGGGATGGGCTGGAGTCATATGGTTATATAGTATTGTTACCTACATTCCTCTTGATATCCTCAAGTTCATCATCCGTTACTCTTTCACTGGCAAGGCTTGGGATAAAATGATCCAACAAAAAGTAAGTAAATTTATAAATGAAAGCATAAATCAAAGTTACATAAATTCATGTTATCTGTAATATTCATAGTTGTTTAACCTTTTGTAGACCGCCTTCACAACGAAGAAAGATTATGGCAAAGGAGAAAGGGAGGCTCAATGGGCATTAGCTCAACGTACCCTCCACGGCTTGCCACCCCCAGAAGCAATCTTCCATGACAAGAACCATGAGCTCTCTAAAATAGCAGAACATGCTAAGAGGCGTGCTGAGGTTGCAAGGTAAATCAACTAAATTATCTTTGTGATATTTCTTTTAAAATAAAATGAATAGGACCAGTCCAACCAATGAGGTGTCGTGTTTGGTTTATAGGCTGAGAGAGCTTCACACACTCAAGGGTCACGTTGAATCTGTAGTGAAGCTCAAGGGGCTCGACATTGATACCATTCAACAACACTACACTGTTTAACCACTTATTGGGTTAATACTCTCTGCGAGCCCCTAATAAGTAACTAAACAATCTATGTATTCTGCTTATGTTATTTTCAAACCTTATGTAACAAAAGAGCACAAGAATGAGATATGCAACATATAATATTCCGTTGGATGATATAATAATAATACATACAATAAAAATTAGGTAAATTAATACTCGATAAGTTTATACACTACAAGCCAATCAATTTTTCAGCATAAAATCAACAAATTTTGATAAGATAATAATATATTGTTATTTTTGATACTTCTTTGTAAACACATAATTCTAATAATATCTTAAATTAATAATTATATAAAAGTATATATATAATATAATATACTAATATAAGATTTTGAATGATTTTAAATTTTCAAAATCTATTTAGTATTCATCATCAATTTTACTTATTTTACAGGAAATTATAAATTGTGCTTTTTGATGTGTATCTAAATTTGTAAAAACAATTATGGGGAAATTGAATATTACAACATAAATGTTTTTAAATGTGTCATACTAAAACTTTCAACTTCATCATAACATTAAAGATAATTAAATATACTGTTATATATATATATACATATATTTCTAGTATATATATATATATACACACTAGAAATACATGTATAATCTAGTATGCTATTAAATTATAGCATTCATTCTATTACAAAAGGGAGATTATTAATTATAAATTTAAGTTTGTAAATGTTATTTTTACATGTGGATTTATTTATGTTCATTAATATAACATTGCTAATGAAAATCATCATCATCTAACTAAATAAAAGGAATAGGTTGAAGCTTATAAGGCTATCCGTATGAGAATTTTTGGTAAAGCTCTATTAGCCTCCCACTTCACTGCTCATTATTTCTTCCACAACCCATCCATCTCGAAGCTAACTTATTGCTCACAACCAAACACGTCCAATACATATTAAAATTGACCCTACAAGTTTTTAACGTAACCTAATTCCACGTATCTTCCATACCTTTCTCCTTCCTCCTCTACGCTTAATTAAAAATGTCTTCCTCTTCCGACTGTTCACTTTAAATTTCATTAGGCTTTCTTGCCTTCGTATTCCTCTAAAAGACCTAATTATCATCGATGTGGAGAGTTAATATTTCCCAAAACACATATACGTCTTCCACTTTGCAAACTCAATTTGAAGAAGAATCATTAAATGTCAGGTTGGTTTAATTCGATTTGGTCCGTCTCTAATTTTAGTTCACTCTGATCCATGGCCCAAAGCTATTTCGTTAGATACTCATGGAACTCATTTCCCAAGAAAATTTTTTACAAGTTTTCTAAATTGTTGAGATTAATTTTGAGATATGTAGTTGTACGTGTAGAAGACGGGCGACAAGGAGCGACATGACGACGCGACCAAAGACCGAATAGCTGTGGAGACTGCCTACAGACAAAGCTTCTACATCAAAATGAGCTCGAAACTGTGTCAATTCAGGTTAGAGTTCAAGTTAACCTCTTTCTCTTACGTCGCTCTTACTACATATGGTCATTCAGATCGTGTACCTCTATTTTTATGCTTAGTTTAACAAGACTTGGGATAGCCGACTGATGTGGGGTCAAGTTTTTGTTGGGAATATCCTAAATCATTTGTATTTTACTTTAAATAATGTTGTAGTGTCAAGGTTTGACCCATCGTGTAATATTAGGGGTTATGATGTTTTGTCAAAAACCATTCATAATCTGTGAAAAGTTTATTGCTAATATTATACGATCTTATAGGGTCAAAAACCTAAGCAAATTGGATCAAAGTATTTTAGAGGTTTAGATATTTTATTTATATGATGAATAAAAAATATATAATACACACACACAAATATATATATATATATACATANATATATATATATATATATATATATATGATGTCTTGTTAGAGACCATTCATAATATATGTGTGTCGTGTAATCTATTTGGTTATCTTAATTTGATTAAAATACTTAATTTAAAAAGGATGAGTTTGGCCCAATTGCTCATGTCGGTTCATATGTTGAACATGGACTATATATATGATGTAGTCATTATACATCGAGTTAATTTTTAGAGAGACACAACCAATAACCCTAAGAATAATAGAGACTAATCGTTTTTCTAATTTTTGAGATCTGATCTCAAACGACACTAGCATTCTGATTCGATCCAGTTTGTGTGCGTGTGGACACCAGTTGAGGCATGACACTTGGAGTGCTTAATACCTCGATCCAAATCCAGATCAGACTTCCGCTGCGTATTTCCAGGTATATTCGATACCCTATATATTACATTCAAAGTCAATAGTTTACACGGTTCTTGGAAATTAAATTCGTAATTATATTTATAAATCGTTTATAAACCGTTACGAATTCTTACAGTGGTACCAGAGCCTACGTGTATAATTTTGATTTTGAACTTTGTATATATTGATATACTGAATCATTCTGTCCAACATGATCGTACATGGTTATTGTTGAATTTTAATTGATATTATTGCATGATTGATAACATGGTTTGTTGTGTTCTTTATTTTTTTGTCGACTGTTGTGTTCAATAATATGTGCATAATTGTATTTACATAAAATTCAACACAAAAAGCACGTGTATATTTGTTGTGAACAAATATGGCGTGTACGTAGTGTTTTAATGTATATATTAAATGTTCTTAAAGTCGGGATAAAATTGAATTAAGATTAATTTACAGAAATACACTTAAAAGAAAAAGAAATTTTACATTTACACTTGTCTTTTAATGGTTCTCAAATATACACTTCAAATATTAGGGTTTAGGGTTTAGTGATTAGGGTTTAGGGTTTAGCTATTAGGGTTTAAAGTTTAGGAATTATAGTTTAGGGTTTAACGTTTAGGGTTTCTTTTAGTCTAGGGGTATAATGGTCTTTTTCATTAAAAAGAGAAGTGTAAAAATAAAAATTTTTCAAACAGGGATATTTTTGAAAAACAGACAATATAAAGGTGTATTTTTGTAAGTCTCCCTTGAATTAATGATCATATCGTTGAACCATGTGTTTGGTTTTAGCATAATTATCTGATTTAATTTATGAGATAAACCGACATATAAAAAAATTGATTGACAAAAGTGTTTCTCGTTATCTTACATGATTAAAATATATCTTCGTCAATGTTAAATTTTTCGAATGATTTTAATCTTTTTAATTTCAGTTTTAATTTGATTAAAACTTAGAAATTTAAGTAAGATTAGTTACATAAATAATTGATAATTTTAATTAGATCAAAATTAACTCAATTATTTGTAATCTAATTGAGCATGCATATTAGATATGCATGAGTGATATTTTGTTGATTTATATTCGATATAAATTTTAAATAGAAAATTGAACTATAAATAAAAAAATTAATCGGGCTAGTTTTGAGAAAAGCAATCGATTCTTATTTTAGCGAAACAACTGATTTTTCGTTTCGATGAAAATTTTCACAAGATATTTTCTTGTGGGATTTTGAAAAATTTCTTGTAATAATATTTTAATTCTAATCCTAATTTGATTAGGATATTAGAGTTAATTACAATTAGATATATAAATATTATTCATTTTAATTTAATTAAAATAAATTTAATTATATATAATCCAATTAAATATACATATTAGATATGTATTAATTAAATTTTAATAATCTATATTAGATATAAATTTTTAAAATAGAAATTGAATTAAAATTAAGTTCCGCTAATAATATCAAGTCTTTATGTCTCCCGAATCTTGTCAACCGTCAAGGTTTGTTTCGTTGTGTGATGGGCCTGCCAAGCAGGGTGTCTGCAATTACATGAGTGAGGCATATGGTAATTGTTACCATATGAAAAGAGATTGGTTCACTTGATTGGACTATCAAAATGGTTTTAGACTTAGAGACATAGGGTTGGATTAGACATAAGATGTCATCCACAACCAAGAGTTATATTGCATATAATTAGCAATGTGGTTGCTTAGCTAAATAGCTTGCGCTCGGACGAAGAGCCAAAGCTCACTCGAATTTTTTGTGAAATGTGGATCTTGGTTCATTATACTCAGTTTGAGGAAAAATTGTTTTGAGTGTAATGAGACTGTTCTTAATTGTTGAGAATGCTTAAAATTCCCGAACATCAATTTAAATTTTCTTGTTCTTTTCTGACAGTTATGTCAAACTCCCACAATGTCTTTTCACTTCGATCCGTTCTTGAGAAGGAAAGACTCAACGGATCGAATTTCCTTGAATGGTACCGCAACCTGAGAATTGTTCTCAAAGAGGAAAAGAAGGAATATGTCCTAGAAAGGAGCTTCCTGAAAAGCCTAAGTCAAATTAGTGTCATGCAGAAAGGAATGCTTGGGATAAGCATGTCAGGGATAGGCTTGATGTGTGTTGTCTTATGTTGGGTACCATGAACTCAGACTTGCAGAAATAATATGAGAATGTGGAGTCACCGGTAGACATGATAGCTGGCCTGAAAGGGATGTTTCAGGAAGAAGCACGAACTGAGAGATATAAAATGGTTAAATCTCTCATTGAGTGCAAGTTGTCACATGATAATCCAGTTAGCCCATATGTCATAAAGATGATGTGTTATATCGATAACTTGGCAAAACTGGATTGTCCTATGAGTGAAGAGTTGGCTATTGACATAATCTTGCAGTCATTGCCGTTAAGTTATGATCAATTTGTTATGAACAATTTGTTATGAACTATAACATGAACAACTTGACGAAGACATTTTCTGAGTTGCATGAGATGCTTAAAACTGTCGAGCCAAACATGAAGAAGGAAAATCCTAATGCCCTGATGGTGCAAAAGGGTAATAAGTTTAAGAAACATGGTAAAGACAATGGATACGTAAGACGGGTTGGATTGAGAAATCTGACAAGTATGAAAATTTCCAAAAGTCTAAACTTGGTCCTTCTTGTTATGACAAGTGTCATTTTTGTAATGGTACTGGGCATTAGAAGAGAAACTGCAAGAAGTACTTGGAGGAGCTGAAAAAGAAGAGTTATGAGTCTTCTTCTCTAGGTAAAATGTTATAGAAGTTAATGTTACAAAGTTTAATTCTACTTGTTGGGTATTGGATACCAGTTGTGGTACTCACATTTATGAAATTGTGCAGAACCTCAACAGAAGTAGAGATGTAGAAAAAGCATAGAATGGACCTACCAAGGAGTTGACGAAGAGTTGCTGGATTAGATGTAGAAATATTTTATTTTTACCATAGAACGGGTTTTAGAATTAAAAGGGTTTTTCTTTATCAAATTATTTTGAGTAAGACTATTATTTTATTTAAATTTGGATTTGGAAGAATTTGATATTTTTAATAAAAAAAGTTTTGGATTTATTGTGATAAAATTTATGGTAAAGTCTCATTAGAGAATGATATTTATGTTCTAAGCTAGAGTTTAATCGTCTATAACATCTGAATCTTCTTGTAATTAAAATCTAAGTTTTATTTTGGCTTTGTCATTTGGACCGTGTAAATGAGACAATTGGAAAGTTCATAGTGATGAATTCTCTACACTCGTTTGATTTAGAATCTAATGAACTATGTGCTCTTAATTTACCAGTAAAATGACCAACACTCTATTTCTACGATCAATGAAAGAGCTAGTGATTTGTTAGATGTTATACATAGAAATGTATGAGAACTAATTATTTTAAAAAGTCATAGAAAGTTACTATTTCATTAATGGTCATATGATAATTTATTCACCTGGTTCTTTGAAGTGTTCAAAGAATTCAACGATGAAGTAAAGAACAAATTGTTTGTTACTTCAACAAATTGTTTGTTACTTGGACAAATTCTTTTCTAAGAAAAAAATAGTTTCTAAGGAATAGTGGGAGTAAGAGTTTGCGGTTTTCTACTAAACCTCTTGAGTGATCTAAGTATGAAAATCATATTAGATTCTGAAAGATATGATCTTGGGTTTATTGGGAGCTTTGTTTCCGGAATTGATGTTCGGGTAAACATAGAATTTTATATGTTTGTAGTAATGAAATTAGTTTCATGTATTATTTGATTATTCGATAATTGAATAATAGTCCCAAAATAATTTATATCATTCTTATAGGTCATCAAGTACGTGACTTGATCATGAAACCCTATAAGTGATAAATGACATAAATTATTGAGGTCCATAGTCAGGTTATTAAGCAGGGACATTAATAACTATGAATGACTAGTATGTGAGGTGGCTGATGACTAAGTTTCATGGAGTCATTGATATGTCGTATTAAAGTCAATCACATAGATAGATGTTTTAGAGAATACATTATCGGACTGACCCGCTATGAGAACTCTACAAGATTGTTATATGGATGTCATTAGAGTTTCTCATTACAACTATAGAGTATAGTCCTTTGATATGAGTTCATCATGTTTTCTTATACATGGATTGATTCTCTTTGACTTTGTCAAACGTAAACCATAACAGTTGATTATAAAGGCATTGTGTATTATAAAGTGTATAAGAAACATGGATGGACCAAGAGGGGATTTGTCCCACCTATATAACGGGAAAGATATCTCTAGGCCTATCGAAGATTTGATACTGACAAATGCATGGCCATGCTCAAATGAGGTGTATGTCAGTCGTTTGTTTAATCAGTATAAATTAGAGTTCGGTAAACATGGTTTGACTATATAAGGATGACATTGTTTCTTGCCTTATGGTCAGATCGAAATATACGGACAAATGGATTATAGGAATAAATTATTCTAGTACAAGTGGGAGATTGTTGGGAATATCCTGAAATCATTTGTATTTTACTCTAAATAATGTTGTAGTGTCGAGGTTTGACACATCATGTAATATTAAGGGTTATGATGTTTTGTTAGAGACCACTCATAATTTATGAAAAGAGGTTTAGATATTTTATTTATATGACAAATTGGATCACATGCGTGTGTGTGTGTATGTGATCTATTTGGTTATCTTAATTTGATTAAGATACTTAATTTAAAAAGGATGGGCTTGGCCCAATTGCTCATGTCGGTTCATATGTTTAACTTGGACTATATATATGATGTAGTCATTATACATTGAGTTAATTTTTAGAGAGACACAACCAATAACTCTAAAAATAATACAGAGACAAATCGTTTTTCTAATTTTTTGAGATCTGATCTCAAACGGCGCTAGCACCCCGATTCGATCCAGTTTGTATGTGTGTGGATACCGGTAGAGGCACGACACTTGGAGTGCTTAAAACCTTGATCCAAATCCAGATCAAACTTCCGTTGCGTATTTTCCAAGTATATTTGATACCCCATAGATTACATTCAAAGTCAATAGTTTACACGATTCTTGGGAATTAAATTCGTAAATATATTTATAAATCGTTTATAAACCATTACGAATTCCTACAGTTTTACCCCAGTTGAAACTTAGCTCCAAGTTTAAAACATCCGCAGTAATACTTAGGGATCAAATCCACATGAACTACCAGTCACACTTAGAACCTATATGACTTTGGACTAAGGTAAGAACAAAATATGCAAGGGTGTTATCACTATTTTTATTTGGTTTTTATGGTTTTATGGATGCAAATGAACCTACTATATATGCTAATGTACAAACAATAAATCAATTAAAAGATATGCATCAAATAGCAGAAAGTTAAAGTAAACAAGCAGGAGTTAAAAACGAATATGGCATAAGGTTTCAGTCTAGAACATAGCCACTAATGTAACTCCTCTCGAGTTTCGAGATTCGGGATTCTGTGCTTAATATCAAAAGGACCTAGACTTTCGAATAACCTCAAAATAATAAACAAGCATAAAAACGATCAAGACTGATTGTTCTCGATTCTAAAGTCGATATACTTTCGAAGCCTACTTAGAAAGGCTCACCAAATACTAGATTCAATGGTAAGTCAAGCTTTTGTAATGGATACCGCTATAGATCTATTCTCGTACCAGCTTTCATAGGAGAATAACATTAACGAATGAGTAAAGGTGATAATATTATTGATAAAACATAATCGACTAGTAATCTTATTCAAGTAAACTCATTGACTCCTTGAAATCTACTGTCGAACAAGCAAAATAATAGATCAAAATAATGTAAACACAAAATCAATTATGACAGCAAGCATTCATATCAAATCAAAGGGAGAAGGATAGATAAAACCGAATGATGGAGGAAATATTGATGTATTGAGATGAGATGGATCCTTAGGAGGATACAAGGGGCACGACCCCAAAGGGTATCGTCCCTGCCTCCTTAGGCACTTATTCAATCTAAAACGTAAACAAATATCTTCAAAAAGAAAGCTAAAAGCAACTACTTACTTAT
This sequence comes from Anastatica hierochuntica, assembly GCA_900406275.1. Classification (NCBI taxonomy): domain Eukaryota; kingdom Viridiplantae; phylum Streptophyta; class Magnoliopsida; order Brassicales; family Brassicaceae; genus Anastatica; species Anastatica hierochuntica. Next base: position 23,894 of record OVAN01003006.1, read on the forward strand.
AGTACATTTCCTCATTAACTCAAAAGTGTGAAATCAGGCCTTTAAGACCTCTAAATGTTGAGTTTCATGTAAATAGGTATTGAGTTGAGTTCTTGGGCATAAAAAGGCTTAGAATCAATCTATTTAATCCTGCAGAATGTCTGGTTCGAAACTAAAATGGTCTTCCTTTTGTTTTGGCCTTTCTACGCATCCCTCATCTGCGAGACAACATGACCAATCTTCAGTAAACTTAGTGTAACTCTTTATCCACTGATCCAAATGATGCGAGACCACCTTTTCATGAAAGCTAATTCAATTCTCTAGCTCTTGTCTAATTTTCATCAAAATCCATTGAAGGCAAGGCATTCAGATCAGATGATAATTCTGATGCTCAAAAACTATCCGGAAACTGATTTTGCCAAATTAGCTCCACAAAGTTCCAAATATTGTTGGTTGACCTAAAATAACTTGAAATACCATAAATAAAAGAAAATTACTTCTAATCGTTGAGAATTGCATAAATACACCTGTTAAACATACTAAAATACAAAGGAAAAGTGGTAAAATAATGATGTTATCAACTCCACTGGACATAGCTTCTAGCTCGTTCTCGAGCTTAGAAAACGAAGAACACAGAAGAAGTTTGAAAACTTGGAAACATACTTGGACTTTCTGAACTTATTAGTGACTTTAACTATCGAAATCCAATAACACCAGAGTCAACATTAAATAAAACTCTCAGTAATAACTACAAATCTAGCAATGTCCCTAGTTCAACCACAATCAACATGAGTGATCCAGGGTCTCCATCACCACTCCTAAAATCTACAGCGTGTGGTCTTTTCGAGGGAATATCGATCAAAGAACACATAGACTCAACTCGATCAAGATCTTAACATTTTGCAGCCCACAATTGGTTCCTTTCCTCTTCCTCACTTTTAAAACTGCTTTTTAGAGGCTTATTTTTCCTACTTTTGCTAGGGTATCATTTTATTTTTTCTATCAACCTCTTGAGAATCGGTTTTTTCCTACTTTTTTAGGGTATCATTTATTTTTTCTACCGATCTCTTTAATTCATTTTTTTTCTTTTAAGCACATTCGGATTTTATTGGTTCCGAAATTCACAATAAGCATAAGCATCTTTTTTGATGATTTTTATTAAACAAGAAAGAGGGGAACCGTAGATTAATGTTTTTGAATCTGAAGAGAAGTCTGATTCAATGCATACCAAGCCCCAAGAAAAGAAAATTAAGTTCATTAAGTGTTGAGTGGCTTACAGTTACCCGGATATCAAGTGATATAGTGATTTGGTTAGCTGATCCACCTGAGCTTTCCCGAATGGCTAAACTATAGTCAAGCACTGACACTACGGACACTAGTCCTTAATCACTTGTTTAGTTCAAAGTCAAGCTCGTTTCCGAACTTATTTTGACTCAATAAAATTTTGAAAATGACTCAAAAATCACGAAAAAGAATCAAAAACAAAGAAAAAGAAACATTAATAACAATAAGAATCCCCCAGACTTAACTTACACCGTCCTAGTGTAAAATTAAATGAGAAATGTACTGAAAACTAATGTAAAAGAGAGGGAATAAGAGGTTCTAGGTTGCTGGTCGAAAATAGGGAGAGTTAGACGACCATTTTTTATGTTTCGGTAAACCGAAATGAAGAACAATGGTACGTTTTTGCAATATGGGAAGACTGCTCTGACCAAACTGGAAACTACTAAAAAATAACAAATTTGGTTAGTAAAAATGAATTATAAAGGTTGAAGCTCATACCAATATTGTTGTGGCCGAGTTTGGTCTCTTCAGAATGCTCGGTTTGGCTCATCTTGATAAGAAACTGAGCTGGTGCGATTTTGACCGTTCCAAGGCTGTTTTTTCTTGAGAAACACCTTATTTATATGTTACTAAGTAGTAAATTTTCAATTTGACAGATTGGTTCGCGTGGCGGAGCTTGGTTTGGTCTTGGCCGTCTTTTTCTTCGGTTTCAATCCAATTCGACGCTCCAAAGTAAAGTATGAGCGCTTCCAAATCTACTTGAGCTATTCTTCATAAAATTACCATATTATCTGAGCATTTTCAGTAGTAGGACTTTGTTCAACTCCTGGATATAAGTTTCGGAGAAACCAAATTCGTCGGTTTTGTATCTCGTTGAGCCAAAAGTCGATGAAGATCTCTGCGAATCTCTTTCTCACGTTTTTCTGAAGGAATTTAATGATCTTCAGCTGACATACAAGTTCATTTGGCTTAGATAGCTCTTTACACTACAAGAAACTGCATAATTTGCGAGAAACATTTTACTAGCAAGTTCCTCGCAAATCCCTATTTGCAAGGAACTTGCGAGTAAAATTTTCCAGTCGCAAATGGCTTCTGGCAAATAAATTTTACTCGCAGTTTACTCGCAAATTTGCGAGTACCATATATACTCGCTAGTTCCTCGCAAATTTGCGAGTAATTTGCGACTGTATATTTGCGAGTAAACTGCGATTACAAAACAGAAGCAAAAAATTGAGAGTGATTTGCGACTGATCAATTTTGCTAGGAATTTGCGAGTGACCAATAGCAATTTCCTAGCAAAATTTTGCTAGGAATTTGCGAAAACGAAGTTTCGTCGCAAAATTTGCTACGAATTTGCGAGAAACCATTTTTCTAGCTAATTTTGCTAGGCAATTGCGAGTGATCACTCGCAAATTTTTAATTTTTTTTATAAAAATATGAAATAAATAAATTATTTAAATTTAAAATATTTTGTAATTTAAAAAGAAATTAAAAAATATATGAAATATTTTTAAACGTTTACAAAACTAAATTAAAATAAAACCTAAATCTAATATTGGTTTTGCGGCTGCTCCTGCTGTTGGTCCAGCTGCTCCTGCTGCTGCTGCTGCCGCTGAAACCATGCAGCGAATCCAGTGTCCGTGGTCGACATATAACTAAACATCAAAGAATAAGTCTCCATCTGCTGTTTGACGACAGACAACTCATTCTGCATCCCTGCTAACACAGACTTCGTATCCTGCAGCTTCGCCTGAAGCTCAGACAGGGTGCAGCGGATAGGAATCTGAACACCAGACGCAGCTGAAGATGCCTCCGACTGAAGGGAACCAACGCCAAAGATCCGACCTTTCGACCGGGGAGCGGTCTACAAAATAAAAGAAATAAAGAAAATGTAATATTAAAAAAATGTTTGTATTATTTTTATTAAATATTATAAAACAACTAATCTGGACGAAAATTTTGTTCTTCTCGAACTGCGACAGACCCGTGAATTGGACCGAGCTATCCGGGTTGTCCATCGACATCTCGATCTCGGCTGCATCAATCTTCGTGGTAACCTCGTTGTAGAGGCGCTCGGACTTCGCATCGACCCATGTCTGGTCGATCCTCTGCTTCGTCTCTTGTAGAACAACACACAAATCGACTGTTTCGGACGGCGTAGCCTCGACCTATTTTTTTCAAATTCATTAATTAAACCTACCTTTAGAAATTTAATAATTAAATACTAATTAATATACTAATTATTAATTATAGTAATTAGGTAATATACTAATTAATAAGCTAAATAATATTTAAAGTTATTATTTAAATATACTAATTAATATACTAATTAATAAATAATATACTACTTAACAATTTATAAACTAATTAATAAAGAAAATTGACTTACAATTTTACGGTCTTTAGCCCTGAATGAGTGTTGTCCGGTCCGGTGGGTCGCCTCATTCCTCTGTGTCTCCGGATTCTTCCGGACCGTAATACATCGGTCGCTTTTCGCCTTGTGCGGATCCCCTGTCCAATGCGCGACTAGTCCGACCTGGGCTCCGGAGTAGAACGTCGAGCGTAATCGGCGCTACCGGTGGCGTCGGATCAGAGGGGCGTGGTGTGAAGACTCTGGCTGCGGAGGAAATCCGGTAGATGAAAAGGAGTTCGGGATAGGTCCCGAACTCAAACCCGGCGTAGACCTCTGCGACTGTTGTAGATAAGCCTGATAGGAGTTCGGCTCCATCTATAGTGTGGAAAAGTTTATTTTAAAGTTAACAATAAAATTTAACGATTTTGTACAATTTTTTAATAATTTTTAATAATTTTAATAATTTTTAAAAACTTTTTAATAATTTTTTTTATAATTTTAATGTTTTTTAACAATTTTTAGTAAATTTTAATAATTCTAATGATTTTTAATAATTTGTATTAATTTTAATAATTTTTAACAATTTTTAATAATTTTAATGAACTTTAACAATTTTAATAATTTAAAAAATTTTTTTAATAACTTTTATAATTTTACTGATTTTTAACAATTTTTAATTACTTTTTTTTATATTAATTTTAATGATTTTTAATAATATGTATTAATTTTAATAATTTTTAACACTTTTTAATAATTTTAATGAACTTTAACAATTTTTAATAATTTTTAAAATTATTTATTAAATTTAATATGAGTTTAACAAATAAGCATTTTAATTACATTGTTAAAAATAAAATATGCAATTATGTATCTAATATCCATTTACCAAACCTACCTAAATTTTTTAGGCATCCTATCTAATAACCTAACTAAAAACTAACTAAGTAAAAAATAAAATAAAAAAAATAGAAAACTAACCTTTTTTTTTGGTTGGAGAGGTTGTAGAGAGAGTTGAGAGAGTTTTTTTTGTGAGATTGTGAGCTGTGTGTGAAATGAAAGAAGTTGGGGAGGGTATATATATGTTTTTATGCGCTCGCAAATCGGTAGCAAATCGGTCGCAAATTGTTGCGTTTTCCCCAGAATTTACGAGGAAATTGCGAGTATCCCTCGCAATTCTCTCGCAAATTCTGAGGAAAACGCAACAATTCGCGAGTGAATTGCGATTGATTTGCGGTTAAAATGGCTATAGTCGCAAACCACTCAGAAATTTTGGAAAACCGCTAAAAAATTCATTTTGGCGCCCAAAATTTGCGAGTAACCCTCGCAAATGACTCGCAAATTTTGGGCGCCAAAATGAATTTTTTGGCGGTTTTTATAAAAATTTGCGAGTGATTTGCGAGGGTCACTCGCAAATTTTGGGCACCAAAATGATTAAATAAAGGGAGACTTACAAAAATACACCTTTGTATTGTCTGTTTTCAAAAATATCCCTGCTTGAAAAAATTTTATTTTTACACCTCCCTTTTTAATGAAAAAGACCATTATACCCCTAGACTAAAAGAAACCCTAAACGTTAAACCCTAAACCATAATTCCTAAACTTTAAACTCTAATAGCTAAACCCTAAACCCTAATCACTAAACCTTAAACCCTAAACCCTAAACCCTAATATTTGAGGTGTATATTTGAGAACCATTAAAAGACAGGTGTAAATGTAAAATTTCTTTTCCTTTTAAGTGTATTTCTGTAAATTAATCTTAAATAAACCTAATATCTAGTTTTGGTTTTCACAGAAAATGTTTTTAATCCTGTATTCGTTGTAAGGTTTTTCGGCAAGAATCAAATACGTAAAAATAATATTTTAAATTGTCACAAAATCTTTGTTATTATAAGATAGTTCGTGTTTGTGAAAATTTAATACTACGCATATCAAAAGATATATAACTATAAGAAATGTTCCGTTTATTTTCAAAACGTAAAAACAGAAATTTTTAAATTCTAATAAAATTTTTAAAACAAATTTCTAGAAAATGTCATTTGATTGCCTAATTAGAATTATTAATACTCCTATTGGGGTATAGGGTATAGGGTTTAGGGTAAATTTGCGAGTGTTCCTCGCAATTTACTCGCAACTTTATTAATTAATTTAAAAAATACCCAGTTTCGGTCTTAAGGTTTATCGGTAAGGTATCAATAGGGATGTCAAAATGGGTAATATTATATGAGTTGATCCAATCCAATCCAAACCATAAACCCAAATGGATTGATTATTTGGGTTATAATGGATTAATGAATCAAATGGGTTAAATGGTTTGGGTTGAAATGGATTGGATTGAAATGGTTTATGGTTTCGAATGGGTTAACTCATTATCTTAAATATGCCACATTAACATTCAATTATCATTGTCATCATCATTATAACATCATAGTCATCATCATATCATTATCTTCAAATACATCATTGGATTAAAATGGTTTATGAGTTTCCCGCCAAAATCATAAATATGACAATTTTTCCGTCAAAAACATAAATTTGCCAATTTTTCCGCTAATACTATAAGTTCGTCGATTTGCCGACAAAAACGTAAATCCATCGATTTTTCTGCTGAAATCGTAAGTCTGTATATTATACCGCCAAAACCGCAAGTCGGTCAATTTTCCCGCCAAAACCGCAAGTCGGTCGATTTTCCTGCAAAAACCGCAAGTCGATCGATTTTCCCGCCAAAACCGCAAGTCGGTGGGTTTTCCTGCCAAAACCGCAAGTCGGTCGACTTTCCCGCCAAAACCGCAAGTCGGTCGATTTTCCCGCCAAAACCGCAAGTCGGTCGATTTTCCNACCGCAGGTCGGTCGATTTTCCCGCCAAAATAGCAAGTCGGTCGATTTTCCCGCCAAAATCGCAAGTCGTTCGATTTTCTCGCCAAAACCGCAAGTCGGTCGATTTTCCCGCAAAAACCACAAGTCGGTCGATTTTCCCGTCAAAACAGCAAGTCGGTGGGTTTTTCCACCAAAACCGCAAGTCGGTTGATTTTCCCGCCAAAGCCGCAAGTCGGTCGATTTTCCCGCCAAACCGCAAGCCGG
>OVAN01003007.1:0-30872 GCA_900406275.1 Anastatica hierochuntica
TTTAATAAATTTTATTAATTTTTATTTCAGTTAATTAAAAAAAATTCTCATGAATTGCTAGGGATTTGCGACTGTTCCTCGCAATTTCCTAACAATATTTTGCTAGGAAATTGCGAGGAACATACTCAATTCCTTGCAATTTGGTCGCAATATTTTGCTAGGTAATTGCGAGGAATTGCGTCTGTTTCTCGCAATTTCTTAGCAATTTTTTGCTAGGAAATTGCGAGAAACATACCCAATTCCTTGCAATTTGGTCGCAATATTTTGCTAGGAAATTGCGAGGAATTGCGTCTGTTCCTCGCAATTTCCTAGCAATTTTTTGCGATTTTCAGTTTGATCGCAAATTCTTCGCATTATTTTCAGTCGCAATTTCTTCACAAATTTGCGAGGAAAGCGCGACAAATTTTTTCTCTCGCAAATTTGCGAGGAAATTGCGATCTAAGGTCATTTGCGACAAACGATTAACGATTGCCTCATTTTCGTCGCAATTTCCTCGCAAATCTCCATTTGCTAGGAAATTGCGACGAGATTCTTCCTCGCAATCGACGTTATTTCTTGTAGTGGACGACGATATTTCAATCGATGTTTACAATTTTATTATTTGAAATTAAATTTAACGTCGATATTTTAAAAGAAAATTTGATTTTTATGGTTGAATATTTATATTTTGAAAATAATGTCTTTTGTCCATTAAAAGATTAATAATTAGATGTACAATGAGCTAAAATATACTTATATTTTAGCAAAAATATTGGGAAATAAAATGATATAACAAAAAAGTTGTTATTTGTTGCACTTTGTTATTCTTCGGCTAATGAAAAGAGTAACAAATTCAAGCGGAAAGTGTAAGTTTTTCACTCATATTGTGGATCCACATACTATTTAATAAATATTTGTTTTTTCAAATGGTGGAACTTGAGTAGAAAATAGTAGAATGGCAACTAGCGCCAATTTTTTTCTCTAAAATGTGTTCCATTTTTTTTTCTAAAGTGTCATCAGCTTACCTTTATTTTATCACTAGATAAGTATTCGCGTTATACGCAATTAAAAATAAAATATTTAGTGTCTAAAATTAATAACATGCATAATTTTAGTTTGTACGTTTAGATTAAATCCTCTTTAAATCATCCACTGACTCGTGTAAATAAATTATAGATTAAAATCTACGTTTAGTTTTTCATTTATTGTATATTTACCATAAATAAAAAGTTCTTAGATTGTCTTAGATTACTAAAAAATTATAAATAAAAATTTATTTTTAAATAAAGAGAGTGTCCTTAAATAAATTATATATTTCATATTACGTAAAAATGATTTGAATAAACATCAACCGTTTTTAAAAACTTATATTCCGAACCTTAATTATTCTTAATGTTTGATAATTCTTTTATAATGATTCGAAGTAAAAAATTAAGTTGTAGAAAAGTTAAAAGTTAAAGTCAATTTTCTATATTATATAAAAACTATTATGAAAAATATGTATTAAATTATAGATTAAAATCTACGTTTAGTTTTTCATTTATTGCATATTTACCACAAATAAAAAATTCTTAGATTGTCTTAAATTACTTGTATACTTAAATTATTTTAGCAAAAAGATTGTGAAATAAAATGATATAACAAAAAAAAGTTGTTATTTGTTGCACTTTGTTATTCTTCTGCTAATGATAGGAGTAACAAATTCAAGTGGAAAGTGTAAGTTTTTCACTCATATTGTGGATCCACATACTATTTAATAAATATTTGTTTTCTCAAATGGTGGAACTTGAGTAGAAAATAATAGAATGGCAACTAGCGCCAATTTTTTTCTCTAAAATGTGTTCCATTTTTTTCTAAAGTGTCATCAGCTTACCTTTATTTTATCACTAGATAAGTATCACGCGAGTAAAAATAAAATATTTAGTGTTTAAAATTAATAACATGCATGATTTTAGTTTGTACGTTTAGATTAAATCATCTTTAAATCATCTGTTGGCTCGTGTAAATAAATTATAAATTAAAATCTACGTTTAGTTTTTCGTTTATTGTATATTTACCATAAATAAAAAGTTCTTAGATTGTCTTAGATTACTGAAAAATTATAAATAAAAATATATTTTTAAAATAAAAGGGTGTCCTTAAATAAATTATATATTTCATATTACGTAAAAATGATTTGAATAAACATCAACCGTTTTTAAAAACTTATATTTCGAGCCTTAATTATTCTTAATGTTTGATAATTCCTTTATAATGATTCGAAGTAAAAAATTAAAATGTACAAAAACTAAAACTTAAAGTCAACTTTCTATATTATATAAAAACTATTATGAAAAACATGTATTATATTATAGATTAAAATCTACGTTTAGTTTTTCATTTATTTTATATTTACCACAAATAAAAAGTTCTTAGATTACTGAAAATTATAAATAACAATATTTTTAAATAAGGAGAGTGTCCTTAAATAAATTATATATTTTCTATTACGTAAAAATAATTTGAATAAACATCAATCGTTTTTAAAAACTTATATTTCGAGCCTTAATTATTCTTACATGTTTGATAATTCTTTTATAATGATTCACAGTAAAAAATTAAGATGTACAAAAATTAAAACTGAAAGTCAACTTTCTATATTATATAAAAACTATTTTGAAAACATGTATTAGATTATAATTTTCAGTGTTATACATTATAGAATTTATGTGTATTTTATAACTTTTCTTTTAAAATTATACCGTTTCCTTTTACTTAATTTTTTAATAAGTTAGTTTTCCTTTTTTGTTAAATTATATCTTTTAAGAAGTAAATGACCAATAATAGAAAAGTTTATATTAATTTCTATTTCTAGATTGACACATGTCACGATCTAAATTAAACATTGACATGTGTCAAAATCCGATGAGTTACAATTTGCTTACATGCCGTGTTCACGTCGAACGCGTTCAGCTTTATATAATAAGATAGCAAGGCGGCGGATTCATATTGCCGCTAATCTAGTTTTCCATAAATAAACAAAGCTTAGTGAACGCGATTGTCATTTTATTTGTGGCACTATAACTACTAGATATATTTTCACCAACCCATATTTTTTGAAAATGTAAGTTTGACAATTTATCAATTTGGGCGTTTGCAATATTCTGAAGAGTGGGGTATTACTATATATATATATACACTTTTGTATATGTTTAGTTTTTTTAACCTTTTCTTTCTTTTTTGATCAACCAGCCCCTTCTTACTTATTCCAATCTATATCAAACTCTCTTATGCAATTATAATTAAGGCTTTAGTTTCCTGATGAATAACAAGAAATCTTTGAAAATGTCTTAGCTTTCTTGACACTTACAGATCGTTTCCGTAAGTAAAATATAGAGTTTAATCCAATTGACATACGACAACTCGTGAAATTGTCTACACTAAACCATATATTCAAGTAAAAGAATGAGTACTTATGTAGTTGTATTTTAGTTTAGTCAAAAAAAAAGACAACCACGCCGATTGTGGTTTTGTGGTCCTCCCCACAATCTCCAACTCACACCTTTCCCATTTACCTCCTCGCATAAAGTACTCATTTCATTCCACTTTATCCATTGCCAACATAACGTTTAGTTCAACATCATATCCCACATTGAAAAATGAAAAAAAAATTAGATTAATATATAAGTAACATAAGTCATTTATAGTCAATCTAGGAAACTTATGAACCTAATCTATTTTTCAATATATTTATAGGTTTTTATCTTAAAATTTAAGAATATTTCAGGATTTGATCTTATCTATATACAAATAATCCATTTCAAATCATAAGGAAAGACTAGAAGAAGCCTCTTAGGAAAAGTTGTCACATTAAGATTAGTTGATAACAATAAATCTAAAATAACTCCAATGCTGATAAATTCTGTATCAATCCATCAAAAACATTACCAATTTTTAATTTAAAACGTACCAAAAACATAGTTATGTGATAAGAGTAGATGCTGCATAATTTGATCAATCCAAGGAAGTATGTCTCTTTCTTTGTCTCACCATTCCTTGCTTCTTCCCCGGTTCTTTCTATGATCATCGACTAGCCTTGAAAGAGAAAAAAAAAAGTATTTATCTCATGAAAATTGAAGCTTTTAGATTCAAAAACCTATATACAAATACACATATATTATAAGAAATTGAACATACCGGTTAAGTGATGTTTCTCCATGAGTATTATTCTTGCAAAAGCTTTGATACTCTAGCCTTTTCAAACAACCATGTGGCCTCCATCTGTTTGCTAATCATTTGAGCAGCATAATAAGGGATTTTGCCTCGAAAGCATCGGACATTAACGAACATGATACAATCCATCAAGCTTTCTGTTGAAAGCCCTTTGATGTCATAAGCTCTTGACCTTGTCCAAAGACTCCTACTGTGCGAGTTCGCTGGTTCGGACAAACAAAGAGCTCTTGTGCAGTCACTTATGGCCTTGTCTGCATCTCCAAGAAGTAAATAACACTCTCCTCTTTCACTATAAAGAATCATCCTCTTTCTCCTAAGTTTCAAAGGGCATAGGCTTATCGCTTCGTTGTAGCATGTAATAGCTCCCTCTATTTCTCCTACACAAAGCAATTGATTTGCTTGATGCTTAATCAAATTCACAAAAACACTTGTCTCTATCAGATTTTCTTGATTCTCAATCATCAATTTTCTCTCCCTCTTTCTCGTCACTACTTTTATCCTCCATAGTTCTTTCAAAGCCGTTTGGATCTGGTTAGTGAAAACATTACCTTTCTTTGTATTGTAGTGCATTAGAAGAACCCTAGTTATTCTATCACCTAGGTTCCTTCTGCCCTTAAGATCTTTAAGCTCAACTAAGTCTACAAGATAAAACAATGATGTCTCTAAGACCTTGTGCCTTGTTTCTTGGTCTTTTAGAAGCAGCAAAAGGCAATCTACACTCATGTATTGCAAATCATCAGAAGACCTAGAGAGATTGCATAAACTCAATATCATTTCTTTTGATCGCGAGACATGTCCTCGTCCTTCTTTGCTATAACAAAGAATTCGGACTAGTCCTATGCCTGCACGAGAGGTGTGGTTAACCAAGCCACCCCACATTTGGCTTAGCTCCTTGAGAAAGGTTTTGTTGCAAATAAGAGAAATAGATCTTTGCTTGTAAGCAAAGCAATTGAGCAAATGAAGTGACCAACATTGGAGCTGGCTTGCCCATTCCTCGGCTTTTCGGTCTTCCATCTCTAACCCTCCAAGTCCTCTAGTAAGTAAGTCAATATGATACTTCACTCTTCCTTCTTTTTCTCGAACACTCACAAACTCTTTGTAGACAACATCAACACATGTCATTGAAATCTCCATGGCTAATCTCACCACTTCATCCTCATAAGCAGCAACTGCCTCAAACGTCTCTTCGTAGCTTGCCAAGTGACCTAACGCCCTAACCACGACTCTTTGCTCGACCCAACTCATCTTTCCTCTCATTAGCTCAACCAATGGGGCTACCACCCCAGACTCCACAGCTTTCACAGCAAACTCTGGCTTCTTCATGGTGTAAGATCCAATGATATGAGCAGCATAGTAAGGAACATACACATTTTGACCAGTCATTACCCATTCTTCATCCTCAAGACCCTTCTTCATCAACCTTGTCATGCACTCGAAGATCCCAAGAGATGGTAACTCAGGGTTCTCAGGGTTAGCCATGGCAAATCTCCAAATGAAACTAAGCGTGAGAGCGAGCTTTGTGTCATCTCTTGTCATGTGCATATCTCTTAGAGATAACTCTAACCATGCTTTTCTAACACAAGGGTCTTTTTCCTCCATAGCACAAAAGAAACAACATGGTTTGAAACCGACAACAAAGTGGTTGTTGCTAGACATCTTGTTTGTATTCTTGCAAGAGAAGTGGTCCATGAAAGATCTGAGATTTGCTTTGGCTAATTAAAGAAGGGCTTAAAATACAAAGAAAAAGGGAAAATAGGGTTTATATGTGATCCAGGTGGATATGCAGATGGAATGGAAGTGGGTTTAATTTTTTCTTTATTTGAAAAGTGTGTAGTAAAGTGGCCTAGTGATGTGATGACATCTAGCGGCCGCATGAGAAAGTGAAGATACAAATTGTCCTTTTCGTTTAAACAATGCAAAAAAAAAGTTGAATGGTTTGTAAGACAGTAGTTTTTAGTAAAGATGACAATAGTAATTATCATCTTCTTGGCCATGTTCTTTTTAGGCATCCCTATCAGTTGAGTGGCAGCAGCTAGAAACAACAAAAGTCCAAGTGCCTAGGCCCAATGCATTTTGTCTTCAAAGTAAAGGCCCAAATTATTTTATCTTCTAGAATAAAGAAGCAACGACAAATGATGGAACCCTCTATCTCGTTGAGAGACGAATTTACTCAATATACTTACTAGGAATGGACATTTGGGTAGCTGTTCGGATTCGGAATAGTTCAGTTCATGTCAAGATTCTGAATTCCAGCTTTACAAGATCAATTCGGGTATCTTCGAAATACGGATTGGGTTTGGATACGTCAGATTCGGGTGGATTTGGATTCGAGTATTCAAGTTCAGATTCTTTCAGGTATCTCAGATATTTTGAGCCAATTTAGATATTTTTACTCAAAATACTCGTTCAATACCAAAAAGAAAATTGAAATTAGGCATTTGAGTTACTTTTTAGGATTTAGACACTAAAATTATGCATTTGGATACTAATTTGCATAATTTGAATATTTTCGGATATTTTTCGGATTTAGAGTTTGAATTTGAGGTAAGTAGGTTTTGTCAAGTATCTTTCTCGGTAGGTTATGTCTTCCTCCCACTTCACTTGCACCAAAGCCTTAGACAATATGTCTTCCATAACTTTGTATTGATACTTAGTCAACTCCTTGTAAATGCCATCATCTGAGACTAGATTACTCATGAATACCGAGATTACAATATGCGTGTTGCATCACGAGATGGATACCTTCTCGTTGTTGAACCATGCCACGTAGCTGCGTAGTGGCTATGCTCTATGTTGCAAGATTTCGTAGAGGTCATATGTCGTCTTCTCCAAATTCCTATTGTTTGTGAATTGTTCGATGACTATGTCATTTACGGCTGCAAAGGAGCGAAATGAGCCATTGAGTAAGCTAATGAACTACTTCAGGGCGGGTTCCGTGAGGCTCGAATCAAATCTTTTGCACATTGTTGCTTCACGATATTCCTTATGGATTGCTATGATAAGCATCTTTTATTTGTATTGAGCCACATGGTTATATGGATCATTAGCTTGTTGTCTTAAGAATGAAGGAGAAGGTAGTTACTTGAAGGGCAAGTAACTATTAAACCAAACCGAGTAATGGTTAGGAGAATGACAAAACCGAAACAAGATTTAATGTAGATTCTCTAGGAGTTATCTAGAAGAATAATTGAGTTTTCCTTTTCTTGTTAGGAGATGTCGAGCCATATAAAAGGTTGAGTTGTGACCTAGTTTTCTTTGTGAGAGTTGAACTTTAGTTTTGAGACAATTTTCTAAAGTAATAAAGTGATTTGTTTGGTCGATTCTTTGTGTGATATTCCGATTGTTTTGCTTCAATTGGTAGCAGAGCGAGATCATCTTAGAATCGAAAGAACACAGAGACTTAGATATATGTTCGAAAGTTTTTGCTTTAAACTTTCGAAGCCATGGGAGACATGACCACCGTTGTCACGGCAGAGACATCAAATTCGAAGGAAGGAGGAGCTTCCTCGATCAAGTGTTCGATGTTGAATACAACTAACTACACCGTTTGGGCTATTAGGATGAAAGCTCTTCTAAGGGTAAACAAGGTATGACATGTTATCGAAACAGAGAAGATAGATGACAAGAATGACTTGGCCATCGCGTTACTTTTCCAGTCAATTCCGGAGTCCCTTGTACTTCAAGTTGGAGAGCTCGATTCTGCGAAAAAGATGTGGGATGCTATAAAAGCGAGACATGTAGGGGCAAAAAGAGTAAAGGAAGCTCGTCTACAAACATTAATGGCTGAATTTGACCGGTTAAAGATGAAGGAATCTGAGACAATTGATGAATTTGCCGGGAAGATATCTGAGATATCGACAAATCATCGGCTCTAGGGGAAGTAATAGATGAAACGAAGCTGGTCAAAATGTTCTTAAAGAGTCTACCAAGAAAGAAGTACATTCATATATATTGTTGCGTCGCTTGAGCAGGTGCTTGATCTTAAACACACAAGTTTCGAAGATATAGTGGGTCGACTAAAAACATACGAAGAATGTGTATGTGATGATGATGAAACAGAAGAAGAGCCGAGCAAAGTCTTGTCTGCAAACGCTAATGCTGAAACTCAAAGCACATATCAAGCATCGAATTACAATGGAAACTTCAGAGGGAGAGGCCGTGGAGGCAGATTCAGAGGTAAAGTCCGAGGAAGAACGGGAGGAGGAAGAGATCTTTATGAAATAGAATGCTTTCGATGCGATAAATTTGGACATTATGCATCCAGATGTCCTGATCATTTACTAAAGATCCAAGAAGTGCAAGAAAAGGAGTCTAAAGATACAGAAGAAGCAGATGAGCTCATGATGCATGAAATAGTTTTTTTAATGAAGATAAAGTAGTCCTTCGGAACTACCAAGAGAACACAAAAGGAGCTGACATTTAGTATCTCGACAACGGAGCAAGTAATCACATGACGGGTGATCGGAGATACTTCTTGAAACTAAATTAATCCATCATTGTTAAAGTGAGATTTGGAGATGATTCTCGCATAGATATAAAAGGAAAAGGGAGCATTGAACTAGTGGATGAAAATGGAGAAGCGAGAACAATAGTGGACGTGTACTTCATTCCTGACTTGAAGAGCAATATAATCAGCTTGGGACAACCCACTGAGTCTGGATGCGATGTTAGAATGAAAGGAGAAATTCTAACACTTCACGATAGAAACGGCAAGCTCATTGTTCAAACACGGAGATCGCGGAATCGGTTATACAAAGTAAGCATGAAGGCGAACGAAACCAGATGCCTTATCTCCACGATGTCAACTGAAAAGAGTAAGTGGCATGCACGCTTAGGAAACGTCAACACATAAACTATAAAATCCATGCACCAAAAGGGTCTCGTGCATGGACTATCACCCGTAGAAATAAGCAAAGAAATTTGCGGCTCGTGTTTGATGGAAAAGCATACTCGCAGAGTATTTCCGAGTGCTACTCTGTGGGCCCATTACTCCCAGTACAAGAGCCGGGAACAGATACATATTTGTCCTTATAGACGATTACTCAAGGTACATGTGGTCCATCTTGTTAAAGGACAAAAGCGATGCATTCGCTAGATTCAAAATATTTAAAGATGTTGTGGAACAAGAGACAGGACAAGAGATCGCCACTTTTAGAACAGATCGGGGGGAGAATTTGTTTCTTTAGAGTTTAACTCATACTGTGTAAATTCAGGAATCAGGAGACATCTCACAGCTCCCTACTCGCCTCAACAGAACGGAGTCGTTGAGCGAAGGAATCAAACCTTAATGGAAATGACAAGAAGCATGTTGAATCACATGAAGGTTCCGAATTATCTCTGGGGTGAAGCGGTAAGACACTCCACCTACCTCCTTAACAGAATTGCTACAAGAGCATTTGAAAGACAAAACTCCTTACGAGTTGTACAAGAAGAAGAAGCCAAACATTGGTCACTTGAGGATTTTCGGATGTGTGTGTTATGAAAAAATCGATGGACCTTATCTAACGAAGCTTGACGATAAGTCACGTTGTCTTGTTAATCTCAGAACCGAACCCGGTTCTAAAGCATATAGATTGCTTGATCCCAAAACATACAGAGTTTTAGTGAGTCGAGATGTGATATTTGATGAGAATAAAAGTTGGAGTTGGAAACAGAATGGAAGAGAAGAGGAGATCGGAGCTGGTGAGTTCGTAATCGAGGTTGGAGTTTACGGCAACCATGGAATCAATCCAGCTATCACCGATAATCCGACACTAGAGCAGGGAGGTGATCAAAATCCGCCTACGGCCGAACAAGAACACGATGATGATGATGGTCACTCTGAAAATACAGAACAACACTCTGTTTCAGACCACAAAACAGAGGAATATGATAAAGAGGAGACTAATGTTCAGGCACAGCCGCTGCGAAGGTCACAGAGAAACAGAGAAGCACCGAAGCATCTCAAGGACTATATCTTGTTGGCTGAAGAAGAAAGTGAATGGCTTCTCATGTGTATTAATGAAGAACCGAGAGACTTTCATGAAGCAAAAGCTTCAAAAGAATTGCTGGAAGCTTGCGACGATGAATTAAGCTCGATAAAGAAGAATCTCACGTGGGACCTTGTAGAGTTGCCAAAAGAAGTAAGACCTATAAGATTAAAGTGGTTATTCAAAATCAAGAGAAACTCTGATGGAAATGTAAACAAATACAAAGCTAGACTTGTAGCGAAAGGGTATGTTCAACGTTATGGAATTGATTTTGAAGAAGTATTTGCACCTGTGGCACGGATTGAAACAATACGCTTCCTTGTCAAACTCGCGGCTTCCAGGGGATGGGAAATACATCATCTAGATGTCAAAACCGCGTTTCTCTACGATGAATTGAAAGAGACAGTTTATGTTTCCCAACCAGAAGGTTTTGAGATAAAAAGTAGTGAAGAGAAGGTTTATAAGCTTAATAAAGCATTGTACGGCTTAAGGCAGGCTCTGAGGGCCTGGAATGCAAAGTTAAACCAAACTCTTAAGGAACTTGGATTTGGAAGATTTTCCAAGGAACCGTCGGTCTGTAGAAGGAAGGAGGACCGGGAAATTCTTCTGATTGCGGTATATGTGGATGATTTGTTTGTTATAGGTATAAACACTAGAGTTATCAAAAACTTTAAGAAGGAGATGGCTTTGAGGTTTGAGATGAGTGACTTAGGATTGTTGAGCTACTACCTTGGAATATAAGTTAGTCAAACGAAGGAGGGCATATGGCTAAATCAGACTCGATATGCACTAAGGATTCTGGAAGAGGCGGGACTTAAGGATTGTAATCTGGTGCATGTTTTGATGGAAGCTGGTTTAAAGCTCTCAAAAGCGAGCCAAGAAAAGGATATAGATGCCACGAACTATCGAATAAACATTGGTTGCCTTCGCTACCTGCTTCACACGCGTCCTGGCCTTTCATATTGTGTTGGAGTTCTTAATCGGTACATGCAAAATCCAAAAGAGTCACATGGGACAACACTAAAGCAGTGCTTGAAGTACTTACGAGGGAGCACAACGTTCGGCATACACTTTGAAAGAGCGAACTCTCTGTCTATAAGATTGGTAGGATACAGTGACAACACTCACAATATAGATCCTGATGACGGGAGAAGTACAACGGGTTATGTGTTCTATTTTGGAGAAAGTCCGATTTTCTGGTGTTCTCAGAAGCAGGATACGGTAGCATTGTCTTCATGTGAAGCAGAATTCATGGCTGCAACCGAGGCAGCCAGACAGGCAATTTGGCTTCAAGAGTTATTCAAGGAAGTCACAAAAGCAGTTTGCAAAAAGGTTGTTATTCGCATCGATAATCAGTCTGCTATTGCATTGACGAAGAATTCGGTCTTCCATGGACGAAGCAAACACATTCATACACGTTACCACTTCATTAAAGAATGTGTTGAAGAAGGCCTTGTGGAAGTTGAACATGTTCCGAGAAATGTCTAAAAGGCGGACATCCTTACAAAGCCACTTGGAAGAGTTAAGTTTGTAGAGATGAGAGATCTCATTGCCTTGAAGAACTTGGGAGAGGATTACTTCAAGCTTAGGAGGGAGAATGTTGTCTTAAGCTTGAAGGAGAAGGTAGTTACTTGAAGGGAAAGTAACTATTAAACCAAACCGAGTAATGGTTAGGAGAATGACAAAACCGAAACAAGATTTAGTGTAGATTCTCTAGGAGTTATCTAGAAGAATGATTGAGTTTTTCTTTTCTTGTTAGGAGATGTCGAGTCATATAAAAGGTTGAGTTGTGACCTAGTTTTCTTTGTGAGACTTGAGCTTAGTTTTGAGATAATTTTCTAAAGTAATAAAGTGATTTGTTTGGTCGATTCTCTGTGTGATATTCCGATTGTTTTGCTTCATAGCTTTGTTACACATCGTCATTGTTTGAAAGGAGAATTTCCAAGGCATCTCGAGAAGGCGATCTCATCAGAAAAAGGGGAGTATAGGTAAGAGTTCAAGGCGCTTCTTCTAATAAGTGGGGCTACTCGTGGGAGTCATTTGATCAAACATGTGTCCTTCTTCAAACTCCTTTGAGAATATGGCTTCCAAGTATGCGGTCTCAGTGGATCTCTTGGCTGCTCTTGGTTTTGGTGTCTCCACACGAGGTAAGGTCGTTTTGGTTGGATCGAGTGTGGTGTATGGTGTTTGTGCATTCTCCACTTGCTTCATGTATTCTGGTGAGATTTGGAAAATTTGCATGGGGAGGCTCCAAGGATTGCATATGTCATACCTGGGCGCTGAGTTTTTTCCTTTGGGGTCTTATTTTCTTCCTTAAGTTGTGTTGGCCTCTGGATATTCTCTTCTAGTTTCATGGAATACTCCATTTGTTCTTTCATGGCTTGCATCTCCGTAGCGATTGCTTGGCTATCCTCAATAGTGTTTTTGCTACTACCGGCTCCCGGCATCTCCAGTATAGACTTTCTCAAAGTTTCATGTTATGACATTACCTCTTCATGGCTGACAACGGTTGTTGCTGGTGGATTTTCTTCGTCTTTGACGATGATTACATAGTCGATTATTGTCTCCTCCTTCTATCGTAAAAATTTTAGGGTACAAATAAGTTAGTCTTTTGTATAACAATGGAAAGCAAGAGATCTAAGAGTATTTTTATTGATTTGTAAATCAAAGCATAATTACAATATATTTAAAGCAAGAACCATAGTTCTAGTTGTAATCTTAGAAAAGAATTAGTTTTTTGACGATGTTGTCCTTTCTAAGATTAGGAGCTTCATATTTATATTAGAAAGTCGTGGTTATCCCTTAAGATAAGAAAATTTTCATAAATATCCTTAGATATTAGATGGTTTTTTATCTTCATCGAAAAATTTCTCATGCTAATTCGAGTTAGAAATTTTTTCCGGCTCCCGGTAGGATATCGTATTTCTTCTTACCAGTATGATTTATCCTGGTTTCATTTACCCCAACATACTTTGTAATCTCATTCTAATAATTTTAAAAAAATCATTTAACTTTTTTCTCCAAAAAAGAAATCATTTAACAAAAATTGAATAATTTTATTATGTATTTTCTTATGTTTTTATTTCAACTATAAAGATTTTATTGAAAGATTGACTAATGTCAAAATGGCTAATCTTGTTTTTTATACCCCCNCCCCAAAAAAAAAAAAAGATTTTCAAAAAAAAACTTGTAGGACCAAACTTTGGGAAGCGACAAGTTTGATGCTAACAACAACTAGGTGAACCAAAGCACTTATATTAACCTTTATTGCTAATGTTGTTTTAAATGTAGTCTATGTAAAGTTATAAAAGTTGATATATCATTTCTGGATTGATAAAAAGTTTTTTACTTATATTTATGGAATCATAAATTTTAACGTAATGCTTTTATTGTTTTACTTTTAAGGGTTTGGTTCTTTGATCAAAAAAAAACTAGGGGCTGGTTCATAACATTTACGTATTAAAATGTCGTTCTCACATTAATATAAAGAAAACGAAAACACCAATAGGCAACTATAATGTGTGATCGAACATCTTAAGTCAATATACATGAATAAACATAAATAAGAATCTTGTTTGGAACAACTAAAAAAACAAAAGCTCAATCATTTGCAAAGAAAGTTGATTGAAACATATAAGTACGTATATATAATTATTGCAAAGCAAACAAGAGAGAGCAAATAATCAAAAGAGATTGGAAAGTAAGCAGTAATGGAAAGAGACAAAAGGAATTAAAAAAAGCACAACAAAGACATTATAAAATCCTAAAGAAATGTCAAATCTATAACAATTCACAGGGCCACAACACAAGGATACAAGACAAAGACATTGGTTGTTTATTTTTGGGTGAAGGACACTTTGACTGGGGTGTGTTTATTTATAAAAACCCTATATATGATTTAATTAAACAACAACACCCATGCAAAGTCCTTCACCTAAAACAATGCCTAAACAATTAACACACTAAAAAAAACCAATAACAACAGAGACCCTGATGAATATTCAAAACATAAAACACACTAACACTGCTCTTTAAACTTCTTTTTATAGCTCATGCATGCATAGTTGAAGCTTCTCCAGAATTTTGTTACCAAACATGTTGCACCTCATGTATCGGATATTTCTTTCGATATGCAATAACAACATTTGTCGCATGTCGCCCTGCAAAAATAAAACAAGACAAGCTTCTCATGATCCCTCACTGATCTCAAGACGATCACATATCATTCAACTTTATAAATGATTTCATTCATTACCTGAGACACGACCAATGCCGTTTGTATGACATAGTTTCCATATGGGTCTAGCAAAAGTGTATCGATGTCTTTAAGCAAGTCGTTCACGATCAATCTTGAGTCGATACCTTTGACTTTCAATAGCTTTTGCACGCAATGACTTCCATATTTGTTACGGGAGAGGTATGGGTAGTTCCCATCAAGTATTCTTATGAGCTGCTCTGTTACATCTAGATCGCCCAGCTCAACTACATACTGCACCACATAGTTCCTGAAAGAGAGCATGTACAACTTGTGAGTAAAGAATCATTAGTTTTTTTCTAGGGTTGTGTATATATAATCATCTCTATGTTTACCCGTAGCTATTCACACAGAGCCTCAACGCGTTACTGATTATCTCAACAACCAAACGTTGCTTTAGCTCATTACAACCGATTTTAAGGCATTCTTGAAGCATGCAGCAGCCAAACTGATCAATCGCTAGGTGGTTACAATGCCGAGCAATAATTACCATGAGACTCTGTAAAACATAGAGGTAAAGAGTGTTACGTCCAAGGTTTCTGCTTAAGAATGCTAGTAAAAGAAGATCAAACCTGTTTATGATTCAGAGTCTATCATGACTCATGTTACTTGTGCCACAAGTAAGTAATTTACTGAGGTTAGAACTGCTACAAAACATACCATATATATACAGATTCTAGAATACATTTCAGTCATGAGTTTTATGCAAATATTTGAACTGAAGAAAACAGACATTGCACAAGAAGCAAATAGATTCATCTACTCTGAGCTGCTACATTATATTTCTTCAACAATATGTCGATAAAAACATGACTCCATGACCAGAAAAGCAGGACAAATAGATTCAAGTTTATGAGCAGAAGGATTTACTTAACTTTTGAGATAGCCGCGTAAAAACAAACAAACCATCTTAATGAAACTTGAAGAACTGAAGCAGAGTAGTGTTTGGCTTACCCTATTCTGCAAGGGAGTAAAGTGGCGGAAGCATTGAAGAATCACATGGTTAGCATGATTGTTCCTTGTCAATGTAAGTGCTACTTTGCTTATTTCTTCCACAATGCGAAAAATTTGATCCTCAGTGTGAAGACACTTCAACAGCAATTGTATTACTCTAGTCCTGATTACCAAAATAAAGAAGACTTGGTTACAACATATATAATCTAAATCCAACCAAGTGCAATCAAATATGATATTATGATATGCATAATCATTATATATCACAAAAAGAAGTTGTATCAAAAAGTGTGTACCCGAGAGGATCATTGCATATGTTAATAAATCGATGCTGGTTTTGAGTGACCATAACAAGAATCTGATCAATCTGTTGAGAGCTACTTTTCTCCATAAGCTTGTGGATGACTTGACTACCAAAGTGATCAGTCATCAGATCACAAACATGGAAGATTACTTTGCTAAAAATCATATCAATCGTCTCCTTAGAACCCTCAAGGATCTGGTCCTGCAACTTTTGAGATGCCTTTTGATCTTTAGCAAGCCAAACAAATGGGTAATTACCCATTGATGAAGATGGATCACTTGTATGATAGGGATTATAGTAATGGCTATGGCTTCTCCAAGGATTGTTAACGATTCGAGGATCATATCCACCATCAGTTGAATCCAGAGAACTCTGTTCATAGAAACGATTCATTGGGGAATAAGAAACGTCTCGTGAATCGAAACCACCACCATTGTTAGGCATCACAAGACCACTACTAGGATTGTAATACCCAATCGGTCCTCCATTAACACGATCGTATGATAACCTCTGTATCTGTTCACGCGGCGGCGCTGGGGGAAACAGGTATTCACCACCGCCGTTACTGATCGACGGCGATCGATTGGTCCAGCGATTATCCGGTAAACGAATCTGCTGACGAAAAGGGGTTGAATCTGAGAAGGAAAGTTTACCGAAAGAAGATTCTAGGTTTTGCAAATCAAAACCACGACCATCGCAAGATTCTCCTCCGCCGTTAACTCTGTGACGAGTCTCCGGTTGAAGCGAGCCTCGCCGAGACGACATCGGAGAATTCTCCTCCGCCGCAGAAGGGTTTTTGCGTTCGCCGTTCGGTTTACCTCGAGACTCAGCCATGACTAAGGAAAGAAGCTGAAGAGAAAATCAAAAGAATTGAGAAAGAGAGAGAGAGAGAAATATATACGGAAGAAATCTCTAGAGAGAGAAAAAATAGACTTTTTTAATTAATTAGTTTTATTTTTTACTCGGTTTAATGAGAAGAAAAAATCTTGTAGAGAGAAAGATTTGGGAATTAATAGAGATACGCGTGATTATGGTAAATAAGTAAGAGATTTAATTGCATAGAGATAAAAAAAAAATAAAGCTTAAAAACCTTTTAAACAAGGAAAGATTCAAAGACGTTTAATTGCACACAACTTCTTCTTCTTCCTCTCTCTTTCTTCTTTCTTCTTTCTGCTAATTTTTTTTTCCCATGCACATTAATTTTTCACATATATACACTAATGTTTCGACTCGTACAGTCAAAGTCACGCTGCATTGACCCCACGCCTTGAGTTTCTATTGGTCACAAAGTATTTTTCTTTTCTTTTTTGTTGATAGTGATATACTCGAAAAGTTTGATATGGTTGATGTGAATATTCGATTTAATTTTTATCCAATAAACACACTTTATCTATTAATAAAGTGAATATAAATTACGTTTTCTTTATTTTTTAATTTTCTTTTTTCATCAAATCTTCATAATACACTTAGCAAATGGCAGTATACCGTCAATCCTCCACCACAACGGAGTCGGAAGAATATGTGGAGCTAATAGGTTATCGGACCGGTAGGTTAGAGCACTCTCATTGAGAGTTTAAAATCCAAGTTCACACAGTTTTCAAAAAAAAATATATTATAATATTATGTTTTTTGTGATCCGGTCTCTCGTGGATTACTCGGGTGATACGGATTCAGCAGCTGTGTCGCGGACCCCACGTTACGTGGCGGTCCGCGATCAGTTCCTTTATTAATTTTTTTTAAAATCAAAAAATTTGTTAGGAAATCGAACCCCTCAGTTTCACTCATGCCCATGCCTTTATGATCTTAAAAAAAAATCTCACTTAAAATTTTTGTTTTAGGAAAAATTAGTCTATAATTTTTTAAAAGATATATATTATTATGACTATAAAGTATTAATTGATTTTTATTAAATAAAAGTTATTAGATGTTTCCACAATTATATTTATGATTTAGAGATATATCAAAATCTAAATAATTAGTTTTTACATTATGTAAAGTAAAATGTTAGGTTTTCTCACCATTGGTCATGGTTAACCCACTATATTTAGCGTTATGGGCCTAACTTTTATTAAATAACTATCATATATAAACATATAATTTAATTTAAAATCTTATAAGAATTGCAAAATTATGAAAGATAAGTTTGTTGGTATCTAGCGATTATCGTAGAACAACTTATCTTAGGATAATCTACTAGACTTTGCCCCAAAAGAATATGACAAGAATTGGTTTCTATGTAAGAACCCATTTAGGGCATCTCCAATGGTGTTACCACCATTGGAATTTCTAAAAAAAAATTTTAAATTTTTTTATTGTTATTTTTTTTGTCAGTTTTTTTTTATAAAATAAATAAAATAATAAATGTACCCATCGTGGACCGCCACGTGTCGGTGGGGCCCGCGAACAGTGCAAAAAACCCTCTAACAATCAGTTCTTATTTTGCAACTTTTAGAGATGATTCTTCACTATTTAGTGGGTCCCACCCACTATTTTTGAATTAAGAACCTCTCTATGATCCTCCATTGTGGATGGTCTTAAGCAGTTTTAGCGGGAAGTAGCTGAGGAGATAACTCAAAACGAACGACCCTCTAACTGTATCGGATGAGATGTTTTAATAATACATGGTATACTTTTATTTTGCTTATCCCCTAATAATTAAGTTATACTCCTTCCGTTTTGGGGATTTAATTTTGATTCACAGAGAATGTCGTTTTACATTTTCGATGCAAACTTATAATCGAAATTCTGATTTTAATCTCACTGTTTTAATGTATTAATTGGAGAAAGAATTATTTTTAAAGTATTAATGAATGACATGTAAAACTTTCTAACAGTTTTCTTAATATGTGTGAAAAATGTCATAATGACACTTTTGTGAAACAGAAAGAGTAATAATCATGATAAATGAATTAACCTAGATCAGTAAGTGTGACTGCTATATAAAAAACAAAGGTCATGTTCTTTTTAGAGTCAGCTATCTATTAATCTACTTAGAAAAAGATTTAGTGATTTTCTTATTTTCAATGCTAAAAAATTGACAATTATAAGTTTTATCAGCCTTTTTTATACAGTATTATATTTAATAGTTTTTTATATTTAATCATATTATTACTCTAGGAATTTAATATAAAAATATCTCAATCATCAATACTATAAATATAAATCTTAAGAGATTTTGTTTGATTAGTCTTAATCCGATCTTCCAACTACTAAAAATATCTAAATCCTTAGACAAAATCTTTTAAATAAAAGATATGTTTGTGATAAAAAAAAAACTTATGTTTTGGCTGTATCTACAAATGCTAGTTCAGTAAATAAAATTCGAGCACTTCGAGCCAAACAATTAACCTGTAAATTATTCGTGCGCGGGATAGCAGATAAATAAAAATTTGGGAAGTGATCGAAGTTGTTTTTAATAAGTAAATTTGTATATTTATTATTAAACAAGGGCAAAACCGTAATTTCAAATTCATATTCTACCCTAAAAAGTTCCAAAAACATGGCCGCCGTCATTTGTAAATTTTGTTGAATTTATCCATTTATGTTGTTTTGTTTTTTGTTTACTAAGAATCTGTTGATTTGTGTAGAAAAATTGTTTCAACATGAAATGAACATAAAAATCATTTATAACTTACCTGATTTTGTGTTGATTATGGTTAACTCGTAGTGATTCCCCTTCCTCAAGCATGCAGTCGCCGTTTCCACTCTTAATTTTGTTATCACCATCCGACTTTTATCTTTAAAACGAACGAAATCTAATTTTTCTATTGAAATCAATTAACCAAAATTTTGTTTAATCATGAGAAAAAAGGAGGGAAAATCATCATGAAAAAGGGGATTTTTACCTGGAAATATAATTTTGTTTACTCCCTAAAACGATAAATCCAACAAAAAAAATGTCTTCATTTTAGCTCCTCTTTCTTTCAATTTTAATATTTTTTTCTTTTTTCCTACGCGAAAAGACTTTATATATTCGATGAAAGAAAATAAACAAAATAAAATGAGCTATCTGTATTTTTTTATATTGTATTTGCGTGCTTGGTCAATAGTAAATCTTTATTTTAAGCCCCATATTATGGAAATTTTAATTTTGACACAAACACTATAGGGTTGATTATTTTACAAAAAGAAAATTCATTTTTTTATCTTAGTCTTACTCACACTTTATAATTATTTTTTAAAAGGTAATGATTTTTCAATATATGTATTATTGTTGTACACTAAAATGAGGGTGTAAGCATACCGTAGGAAGTTTGGAACAAAAGTAAGAGAAATGGAAAATAAGGGTGAAATTAATAAAATAAAATAAAAATTTTTAAATGAAGAGAAAGGGATGGAAAAGAAAAATTCAGTCAAAGTTAAAAATGCTGCCAAAAATTTAAATTAATTGTCTTTGTTATTTGGCATGTTGACTTTCTCTTCCTTCTCTTTTTTTACCGTCTAAAATTGATACTATACATTCAATCCAACGTTTTTCGTACAAAGCCGGCAAAGATGAACACTTTTCCAGAGCCAAAAGTCGACGAGTCTAATGAAAACTCCCGGAGCCAAAATGAGAGAACACATTAAAATAGATTACAAAAGGATGGTGATAACTAGTATAAAACCAAAACATGATCTAAACAAATAAGCCTATCTAGGAAGCTAGGGATACGATTGGAGGAGAAATGGAGATGAGTTAGACAAGCCGAAATTATTAGGGAAGAAACACGAACGAAACTCATTATTTTGCTCTCAGCGAGATAGAAGCCATGAGTGACGCCGTCACCTACCAACCAAGCCGCAAAAGATGACAACTCTTTAAACCATCTACGACCTAAAGCGAGAAACTCTACACACTTCCTTACTGAGGACCCAGAACAATCTAGCGAGAAGCCTAAGAGCACAAACCGTCGATCATAACTAGTAGGAAGAGAACACCTCTCTCACAACCCAATAACCACCTAGACAGATAAACACTAAAAGAACGATCACAAGGAGACTCAACCTCGATCCAAAAACGAGAAATTGGTCGTAGGATCACGAAGGAGACTGAACAAAATCTACTTTTCTAAACCACAAACTCCAAAGACACACGAGATCAAGAGAGAATCTACACTAGCAACACCATCACAAGCGAGGAAACACTTAAAACTATAGAAGCTAATGCAAAGTGAGCTTCGAGCTTTCTACTTAATACCAATCCAAACCATTGATCTTCTCTGCTTGAACCCTCGCCGAGACTCCACCACCACAACCAAAGATTGCCGCAACAACCGGAAAAGGAAAGTTCACCGACGACTCAGATTCCAAAAACAGAGCCACGCACATATCGAGTGAAGCCAGAGAGAGATGACGAGTTAAGAACAAAAAACAAAAAGTTAAAGGAGGTGACCAGCGGCGAAACCGCTAGCCACCGAGATCTGAATTTTTTTTTCGAACGACGGCGAGGGAGATACATAGACAAAATAGGGTTTTTGACTTGAATTAAACTTCCCAAGTTTTTTTTTCTTTTTAACTTCCTCTTCCTTCTCATTTATGTCATCTTTATAACAATCACAAGATTATGATATAGTAATATTAAAATGTTATAGAAAATAATATTTCAATAGTATATGAGATAATATGGCTACTATATTTTATTTTATTTTTTCAGTTGTAAACACTATTTTCTACTTTTACAACTACTTTTAAGTTTCCAAACTTATGTTAAATAGTTGAAATTTGACATTTGGTTTCTAATTAGAAGATGTTGATTTAACAATTGTATATATGTGATCTTTGATTTCAATTTTCTCAAAATTGTTATGCGATTTTCGACTTTAATGCTTTTCTCATTCTT
This sequence comes from Anastatica hierochuntica, assembly GCA_900406275.1. Classification (NCBI taxonomy): domain Eukaryota; kingdom Viridiplantae; phylum Streptophyta; class Magnoliopsida; order Brassicales; family Brassicaceae; genus Anastatica; species Anastatica hierochuntica. The sequence continues at coordinate 21,495 of OVAN01003007.1, forward strand.
TCTTATCCTTTGGGCGAATTTTCTTTTATAGAAGGGTTGGGAAAAGTCGTAAACATAGCAAAGAAAAAAAGGCAATTTCGCCTTTAATTAATCGAATGAGATCTGAACTTTTTATTAGATTTTTGCTTAAGTTCAGACCGGTTCAAAGTTTTAATTTGAGTCGTTACAAAATGGTCACTTTCATGTATTACAGAAAGCCTTAAAACCAATAAAGCGAAAAAAAATTCGCCTTCAATAACTAAAACTAGATTTTCCGATTCTTAATTTAATTTATGAGTTGTTACAAAATCGTGAAAATATATGACAATAAACACATTATTACTTTTAGGCTAATACCCGCACATACGTACAAAATATATAAACATATTTATAAACAAAGCGAAAAAACAGTTTCACCTTCAATAATTAAAATTTAATTTGAAATTTTTGTTAGACTTTTGCTCAAATTCAAACGGGTCCATAATTTTAATTTATAAACTAGATTTTGATTCGCGCTTTCAAAGCGTGAAATTCAATTTATTAGTATAATCTAATACAAAAGAGATTTAAAGAGGATATGAGTTTTTATTATAAATAAATTATAATAAAGTAAAAATATTTTTATATTATTGAAACATATTAACGATATGAATTATCAATATCAAAAGTATTAGTTTATCCTACTACATTTACGATTCGAAGATCGGACCGGTTTTGATCGTAAACTGGAAACATAGTCGGGTTTGATCAATAATAAACCCAAAGAGAATTAGACCGATTAAAAGATCAGACTAAACCGATAAAGAACCGAAAATTGACGAAATGTTGAATCGAATTCGAACCAGATTCATTTCTTAAGCATGAAATTTAGGGGCTGATTGGTAGAGGCTGTGACTTTAGACTTTTAAGACTTTTGACTGTAGAAAATATGGTTGTTACTTTTAAAATTAATAAAAGTTTGATTGTTACTGAAAGTTGTAATAACTATAACTTTTATTTTAAATATATATTTTGAAACATAAATTTTGTTTTAACTTTCAGTTTATTAATATTAAATTTAAAATTAGAAAATACTTAATACATTTTTTATTGACAAAATATACAAAAGCATAAACTATAAAATAAATATTTAGAACATACTAATTCCATTTAAATTTATTTTTCATAAATTGATTTAATTTATGGAACTCATGCAAAGTTCTTAAGTTAACAAAAATTTTGAGATTAACAGTTGAATCATATCTTACATGTATGTATAATATAATATAATATAATATAATATGTATAATACAAAATTTCAACAAAAAAATATGTGTATAAATATATATATTTTTGTGTTAAAAAATAGTTTTTTATAAAAAAATAATTTCAACTATATCGATTGAATAGTTAAAAAAATTATTTAATCCACTTATTTGGATTAAAATATTTTTTACATATCTTTTTCTTCACAATGAGTATACAGTCCAGTTTTTCAGGCTTTTAAAGAAAAGCAAAGAAACAGAAAAGCGTCACTGTAGAGACTTTTAAGCAAAAATTACAGTCTACAACATAATTGGTGGAAAAAACTATGAACACTGTTAAATGCATTAACAACTTTGAGAGTATTAACAATCGAAACCCCAATCAGGCCCTTAATTTTTTTTTAATTATTATAATTTTTGGGCAAAATTAAATTTTAAATTTTAAAATATTATTATTTTAGGTGTTTTATGTATATTTTAATATATTATGTTTATTCTCAACTATAATATCATTTTTAAATAATATATTTATTCTCTCTTATAATATTATTTGTAAAAATATCATTAAACCGGTTGATCATAGTCGAACAACATCGACCCACGACCCAAGAAATTATCCAGTTCAGTTATAAAATGTCATTTTGTAATTGTTAATTAGTGAATTGTATTTTTAGAAGTGTTTAAAAATTGAAAGGATAATCATTCACTAATTAACTGAACTAATGAATTGAATAACCAAGTTGTTATGCGAGATATCAGAGTGTATAATTATATTAACATAAGAGCCCAACATTAGTAATATCGCACGGTGGGTAAAGTTGTTGTGTTTCTATTTTGATAGTAGATACATGACAATAAAGCACATTATTACTGAAGGATGATTTGGTGAATCTAGTAAGGAATTTTTTTAACACGGGTAAATCTGATGATCGCCTCAATGCGACTAATATTTGTTTAGTTCCAAAGATATATAAGTCAAAACGGATAGTGAAATTTAGGCTAATTAGTCTTTGTAATGTGGGCTACAAAGTAATATCAAAGGTTCTATGTATGAGATTGAAGAAGATACTTCCAAAACTGATCTCAGAGACTTAATCCACCTTTGTCTCAGGACGTCTGATCTCAGACAATATTCTGATCGCACAGGAAATGTTCCATGCTTTACATACAAATTAAAAATGTCGATATGATAGTATGGCCATCAAAACAGATATGAGTAAAGCATATGATCGCATTGAATGGTCTTTTCTGCAGGCAATTTGGGAGACTTGGTTTTAATCAAAATTGGGTTTCATGGGTTATGTGGTGTGTTAGTTCTGTTTCTTATAAGGTGCTCATAAATGGAGATCCAAAAGGAGATATAAAACCACGAAGGGGTTTAAGGCAAGAAGGTATGCTCTCTCCGTACCTATTTATTCTCTGTACGGAGGTTCTGATTGCGGATATGCGACAAAGGGAGATAGATAATTCACTAACGGGCATACAAATAGCATGGGATAGTCCACCAGTTACGCACTTCCTATTTGCGGATGATAACCTATTTTTTTGTAAAGCAGATACGACCCATTGCTTTTCAATTCTAGATACTTTATGGAAATATGGGCGTGCTTCGGGTCAAGTTATTAATTTTGATAAATCATCAGTATCTTTTGGTAAAAATGTGCCAGATCAAATAAAAGGTAATATGAAAAATATGTTGTGCATTGACAAGGAAGGTGGTATAAGTGATTATTTGGGCATTTCAGAAAGTTTAGGAGGTTCAAAGAGTAAAATTTTTAACTACGTAAAGGAGCGTTTGAACACTCGAATAAACGAATGGACATCCAAATTCCTTTTGAAAGGTGACATAGACATATTGATTCGCTCTGTAGCTCTTGCCCTCCTGGCATATGTAATTTCATGCTTTCGACTCCCCTAAGAGTTATGTAATTTAAAATTAACTGGCGCTATTTCTAAATTTTGGTAGAGTTCCAATTGATGTAACTGCGGTCTCCATTGGATTGCATGGAATAAATTATGCACCCCTAAAGAAGAAGGAGACCGAAGTTGTAAGGACCTAGAAACTTTTAATTCGGCCTTGTTAGCCAAACAGCTTTGGAGAATGTATCACTTTCCCAATTCGCTGGTAGCTAGGGTTTGTAAGGGGAGATATTTTAGAAGAATGCATCCATTATTTTCGAAAAACCACACTCTCCATCTTTTGGATGGAGGAGTATTTTCCTCAACGCAAGATTTAGTAAGGAAAGGTACTCGAATTGGTATTGGGTTTGGATTAGAAATCTCAGTCTAGCGAGACCCTTGGTTACCAGATGTCTTTCTGCGGCTGACAAGGGGAAGGGGGAGTACGCTTCACCTTAATCTTAAGGTTCAACATTTAATTAACCTGAATACGATGGATAGGCATACACGAATTCTCCATGAGTTTTTGGACCCCGCTGATATACTGCTTGTTAAAGGAATTCAACCGAGTAGAACCGTTAAAAAAGATAATTTGCTCTGGCATTTTACGAAATCTGGGAAATATACAGTCAAATCAGGATGTCGTCTATTGGAAAATTTGGAAAAGTATGAAACTGGACTAATTGAAGAGGGGCCAAACATAAAATATGTTGAAGGCACATGTATGGAAACTGAATTGCCCTTTAAAACTTCAACACTTCGTATGGCAGGTATTGTCTGATGTTATGCATGTCTAGACCCGAGTATCATAACTTGGAGTAATGTGTGATAATCATTGTAAAAGGTGTGGCTTGGCTGAAGAGAGTGTTAATCACGTCCTTTTCGAATGTCCTAATTCTTTAAGGGTATGAAACCTTTTTCCAATCCCGATTTGGGGGCCATGGTTTCCTACGACTTCAGTGTATGCTAATCTCGACTATCTTTTTTGGAGAACGTCTGAGGGGTGTGCCTTGAATGAACCCACAAGTATTTTTATTTGGATTGTGTGGTTTTTATGGAAGGCGAGAAATCAGAAGGTGTTCCAAGGGGTCGATCCGGAGCCAGCAAGCATAGTTGAACATGCTATGAGTGAACATAGTTTATGGATGTCGGCGCAAGAGAATACCCTGGAAAGTGGGCAAGAAATGGATAATACGATCACTGAAAGGTTAAAACCACGATGTAAAGTGGATGGCTCTTGGAAGCAGACTGACCAACAATCAGGATTATGTTGGATATGTGAGGACCCAGACGGTAGAATGGTTCTGCTCTGAGCAAAAAATATAAAGGTTAACACCTTTATATTGCGAGATGGAAGCTCTTCTTTGGGTGATGCGAGAACAACATGATAGAAGGATAGACTGTCAGGACTTTGAGACGGGTAGCGCACAACTAGTTTCCATCATTCAGACACCTGAAGATTGGCCGGCCTTCTAAAATTTTATTGACGATTTATGCACCCTTCCTTACTCTTTCCTTTGTTTAATATTTCAAAAATTTCGCGCTCATTGAATTTAAAGGCTGACTGTCTAGCATGTGCTACTAGATCCTGCCCATTAGATCTCTATTTTGTAAATTCTCTCATTCCTCATTAGATTACCGATCGCGAAATTTTTAATTAAATGATTTGGTTGGAAAAAAAAACACACTATTACTATTTATAATTAATTAACAGCTTCATCCATTGTTTCCGTAGTTATCTATTTTTTTTTTCCCACCCGTAGTTATCTTCTCTAATCTAATCCGTCATTCTTCTAGAATCTAAAGTAATTGGCTACACCAGCCCATCAAAAAAAAATCACTATTTTTAATTTTTTTAAAGGAAATGGGTAAAAATAAATAAAATAGTTAATTACGACGTGTCCTGATTTTCTCCTTTATAAAAACACCCAATCAATCTCTTTGTCAATCGCACAATTGTCTTCTTCCTTCTTTCTTCTTCAAATTTTTTTCTAAAAAAATGGGATTCGTAAATTTACCAACAGCGATCTTTCTGCTGTCGATGATCGGCGTGTCGTTTGCAGTCGACATGTCGATAATCTCTTACGACGAAACCCACCACATCTCCGCCGCGACAGACGGGAACGACGCCGAAGTTGCGAGAATCTACGAGGCGTGGAAGGAGAAGAACGGGAAGAAGAATATGAAGAACGGTGTCGGAGAGGATCACAGATTCGAGATCTTCAAAGACAATCTCAGATTCATCAATGAACACAACAATAAAAACCTTAGTTACAAGCTTGGTCTGACCCGGTTCGCTGATCTAACCAACGATGAGTACCGATCTATGTACCTCGGGACTAAACCGGTCAAGAGAGTCCTTAAAACCAGCGATCGGTATCAGGCGCGTGTAGGGGACGCGCTTCCGGAGTCCGTTGACTGGAGGAAGGAAGGTGCCGTCGCCGACGTTAAAGATCAGGGAAGCTGCGGTAAGCTCTCTCTATTTTCTTCATCATCCGATCTGAAATTATTTTGTTTCTTTTCGATTAAAATCTGATAAGGGTTTTCTATTATATATTTTTAATAAAAAAACCGATGAAAAATTATTGAATTATTTCACAAAATTTTATTGAATTTGCTTTTATCTTGTGTGAAATGATGAGATTTGGTCTGTCTAGTGGTGTGACTTTTTAACTTTAAAGTGGTAGTGGGACAATTAGTCTTGTGGGTCCCTATGATTGATAATGACATTCACCTTTGTGTTAGTTGTTGTCGGTTTAAATAGATTTATTGGTTTATGTATTTTTATGAATTTTAAAATTTAAATTTGTTTTGTTTGTTTCTATGATTTGAAAACATTAACTGAAATATCACAACTGTATAGATTTAAGATTTTGATATTATAGTGTAAATTTGTAGATTCGGATGGATTTCCTCTTTAAAAATAAAAAAACACAAATCCTAGATATCTAGTGATTTACAAATATATGCATTTGAAAAATCCGTAAATTTTACAGATTTGTAATCTGGTTTCAAATGCAATTTGACTAAAGGAAGTAATCTTCTGCTATTAATTAGGGAGTTGTTGGGCATTCTCAACCATTGGAGCAGTGGAAGGAATAAACAAAATTGTGACAGGAAAATTAATCACTTTGTCTGAACAAGAGCTTGTTGATTGTGACACATCCTACAACCAAGGTTGTAACGGAGGTTTAATGGACTACGCATTTGAATTCATCATCAAAAATGGCGGTATCGATACCGAAGAGGACTATCCTTACAAAGCTTCTGATGGTCGTTGTGACCGGAACAGGGTTCGTTTTTAGTTACTAGTTTTTACTTTATGTAAAACTATGGACTTTCGTATTGAACTTCCTATGTTGCAGCAAAATGCAAAGGTTGTCACCATTGATTCCTACGAGGATGTTCCCGCGAATAACGAGGCGTCTTTAAAGAAAGCATTGGCTAATCAGCCCATTAGTGTCGCCATTGAAGCCGGTGGTCGCGCTTTCCAGCTCTATTCTTCGGTATGACCTTACTCAATTTGTTCACGAAATTTACTTTCTAATTCAAAATCTTGGTGGTTAAAATGTTGCTTTTGCTTTTGTTAAAATCTTCAGGGTGTATTTGATGGAACCTGTGGGACAGAGCTAGACCATGGAGTTGTGGCCGTGGGTTACGGAACTGAGAACGGAAAGGACTATTGGATCGTGAGAAACTCGTGGGGAAACAGATGGGGAGAGAGTGGATACATAAAGATGGCACGCAACATTGAAGAGCCAGAAGGAAAATGTGGAATCGCTATGGAAGCTTCATACCCGATCAAGAAGGGTCAGAACCCGCCAAACCCTGGACCATCACCACCTTCTCCCATTAAGCCACCAACTCAGTGTGACAAATACTTCTCTTGTCCTGAGAGCAACACTTGTTGTTGTCTCTTTAAGTATGGTAAGTATTGTTTCGGCTGGGGATGTTGCCCGAGCGAAGCTGCTACTTGCTGTGACGATCACTCTAGCTGTTGTCCTCATGACTACCCGGTTTGTGACACTAAACGCGGAACCTGCTTGATGGTTAGTTTTTTTCTTCATTATCCTTTTTGGTAACAAAGAGCGTTGAGTTTGATGGTAACGTTTACTGACTTTTTTTCGCGATGTCATGGTGTTTCCACAGAGCAAGAATAGTCCATTGAGTGTTAAGGCTTTGAAGCGGACACCCGCAATACCGTTCTGGGCACGGAGCAGAAAGAACATTGCCTAAGAGAAAGGCATGAAACATTAAAGAATTTCCTCTTGCGAGAGGGGAGAGATGAGAGGAGAGGTGTGAATTCAATCAAAAAGCATTTTAATGTTGTTTTCAAATTGCTGATTGGGAGTTCTCTGTACATATAAAAAAAAACTCTCCCCAAGTTTCATTCAATCTCCATTATTGTTTTAAGTAACTGAAACTCAATACATGTTTGGTTATTAAATTCTTAACTTCAGTATCATTGATAAATTTCACTTTCCCTTTGTCAAGTGTCATTTTCACTTAGAGACTGATATGAAAACATGTATAAACACTTAATGGAACTTTGATAGTATAACAAAAGCTGGTTTTAATCTTTACACCCACACTAATTCTATAAGAAAACACTTAGCTAGCAAGCTTGAAGGCATCAATGAAGAGACCATAAGTGAAACCCATCTTAAAATTATTGAGTAGAGCGAGCGGGAAAGTAACCGTGGTGCGGCTATAGTAGAATCTTGTCACATACTCTGTCAAAAGAACGCATAAAACCGCAGCTATAACATCGTTAACTCCCAAAGCTCCAAAGGACAAAGAGATGGTCTGAGCCACATAGAAACCACCTAACAATGAGATCCCTCCAAAGAGTGTTCTTCTTGAAGGCTTCTTGAAGTAATTCCTAGAGATTTCGGGAACGGTTTTTATAATGTCGATTAATCTTCTTGGACCTTCTTCGCTCTCTTGCACAGCTCGAATGCTTCTTGCAAATCGCCTCTTACGATTAGGTGGCGGCGATGACACAAATGTTCCGAAAGTCTGCCATTGATGATTAAGTACTAAGCTATTTAGATTGGTGGAAATGGAGGTCAAAGAATGTGCCATCCCTGAAACAAATTCAAAGAAACGGTTTCAATTTAAACAATTTTTTCCCTATTCATAACCATCAAGCTTTGTAATTGCAATATCGTGTTTACAATTGAAAAAAATTCGTGAAATTTAGGGTTTCTGGGTAGCTGCTATCAACTCTCGAAATCAATTTTATTATTACCTAAACGATTTAGTCTCTAAAACAATGAAATTTCGATTCCCATTTCGAAAAATTACCATTAGATAACATCTTAAGGAATATAGTTGAAGCTATAAAACGACCGTACAGGTTTTAGAAAAGGAAAATACTAACCCGAGAGATATGGAAGTAATTTTGCAGAAAGAGAGACAGAGCCAGAAGAATCAGAAGAAAGAAGGAAGCTGAAGAAGAGAAAGTCAGATGAGAAGAGGAAAGAGAAGAATGAATAGAAGCCCAGTTCAAGATTGAGCCCATTCTCAAAAATGGGTTCCGGAATTAGTTGATTTTTAAAAAAATAAACTGTAATATTTAATTTTGGTTACTATTACTATATTTGAATATTTTTACTCCTAAAAATAGTTCACTTCTCATTATAGTTCTGAAATATATTTTTTTCCTGAAATATAATTTCACTCCGAGTATTTTCAGTCAAACATGGAACTTTAGTTTAAGATCTACAAAATCAAAAGGAAAAATATATATTGAAATTTTATCGTTAAAGATCTTCGAAACATGAGAACATAAGTAGAATCTTATAGGTCACAAAATAATTATTCTTTACTTTTTTCTCTGGCGGCGACTTACCCTTGGTGAAATCCTAAATCTCAAGATCGAAACCGACGGTCGGCGTTTTCTCTGAGCCGCCGTCGGGTTTGTTGTTTTTCTCCGGCTTTCCAGTTTAACTTCTCGGCCTCTGATGGCTCAGGTTTTCACCCAAGAAATCACTGCAAGCGTAGAGTTAGTACATTGTAGTGGTTCAGGTATCGAAATCCACAAAGACCAATGTGTGCAAAGAACTTTTAGATCAATTACGGGCTAAGACGGAAAAGAGATGATTGGTAAAGGAAACTAATTTCGAAAGTAAGAAAGAAAACAAGTAAGCAAGAGTTGTAAAACGATTTGGGGAAGAAGCTAGGCATAGGGTGTTCTCAGGGTATTCATTTCATCAGGATTATAGATTGTAAAGGGGGAAGCAATTAAGAACCA
>OVAN01003008.1:0-30867 GCA_900406275.1 Anastatica hierochuntica
TCATAGATTGTTTTGGTTGCTTGGGGTTTATATCAGTATGTTTAGGTAGTAAGGGAATTATGGTTATCAATAAGTTTGGGGGGAATTGATATATCTCAGTTTTAACTAACTTCTAATTGTGTTTTTGGTGTGTGTTTTGAGACTTTGGATTCTTTTGGTGTTTTTTGGTGTTTTTATAGGTTTTAGAGTTCTTTGGAGAGAAATGAAGCAATTTGGAGATAGAAGACTTATGAAGATGCAGAATCGTGCTGAAGGATCAGAATTTTGGCCTTGTTTGAAAGGGTTCCCACCAATGGATCAAGTTGAAATTTTGACACAAGATAGCTATGTGAGTTTACTTTCATATGGAGGTGGTTTAAAACAAATTCAATGGTCGGATCAAAAGTTATGGTCATTCTAGTGAAGACACATTTGTCTGTTGCACCTGCAGAATGGATCGATCAATCATCTAAGCCTAAATCGATCGATCGATCTAGTGCATAGGAGAGTGATCGACCGGTCAACTGATCGATCACCTCGTCCGATGAAAAAAATTTGATTTTCCTTTTTTAATGATTTCTTATTTCCCAGATGAAAACTAGAAACACTATAATAGCCTTAGGACGTTTTTAGGGTTTGTAACTTTTTTTTCTCAAACTTTTGGAGATTTCTTTTCATTATAAGCTATTGGAGACGAATCTTTTCACCCATACCTTTGGAGAAGTTTTCTGAACCGTATTTGTATTTTATTCTATTTCATGTCTTTCATGTCTTTCGTTTCCTTTTCCATGTCTGAGTTGATCCATTGTTAGGTTTTAGGGATTTCAATGGAATTGATGATATTGAATGATTATGTTGCATGATAGGGAATCTTCTTTAGAATTCTGCACATGGATTGTTCTTAGCGCTTGAATTTGATTGATAACCTAGTTCATGATCTTAGGTTAATTGAATACAATGAGAGTTGATTTGATTGCTTGAAAATAATCCATGTGAGCAAAGTATCCTTAGCCAACGAGAGTTGATGTTAAGGTGCTTTGTGAACAATCGAAACCTAAACTTAATGCATGTTTAACTTCCTGAATTCAACGAGAGTTAGTCTTTTAGGTTGTTAGACATAGTAAATGGAGCCACTAGAGTGAAAAAATTATACAACTGTGTTTTGAGTTCTAGAATGGTGCTTAATTGATTCCCTGATAAAATTCCTACTTTCATGATCTGATTTGCTGCGAATTACCCTAATGTCTGACGCTTTCCATCCATTGAATTTTACATGGTTTTTAATATTTGCTTTTATTTACACTGCAATTCGAAAAAACCAACAAACAACAATTTATGTGTTTTCTAACTTGATCTGAAATCGAGGATCTTCTGTATAGCTAGGTCTCTATGGATTAGATCCCTTAAATACTATTGCGATTTGTTGTGCACTTGTAGGGTGTTCTCTGGGCTAAAACTTGAGATATCAAGTTTTTGGTGCCGTTCCGGGGGATCAAACCCGAGTCATCCGCGTGACAGTCGGGAATACTTACCACTATACTACAACGACGCCAAAAACTTGCAATAAGGTATTTCCACCTTCTCTTTGTTATAGTGTTGTACTTAACTCCAAAATGGTTCTGCTTGGCATTGTTTGACTTCGTAGAGGTCATTAGTAGACTTAAGGGACACTCTACTGGTGGTGAGTTGTTCTATGAACAGATCGGTCAGAGTACGAAAAGAATTCACGCTTCTGTTTGGGGTGGACCAGATGATGATAAACTATTGCAGGGTCGCGCCGATGAGACATGAACCAAACCCTTTGCACATGACTGCTTCTCTCGGCACTTTCTAAATAGCCACGGTAAGAATTTTTTGCATGTACTATGCAACATGGTTTTCGAGGTCGGCAGTCCCATCATATAGTAAGCAATCGTCTATATACCAAATATCTCTTTGCATGACCCACTTCCTAGTTGATTCCTTTGGTATGTAAAACAAGTAAGACGATTCACTAAGTTTCTTAGTAAATATTCGACACTTTTTACCCCCAGATTCTCGTAGATACTCCACGAAATAACCCTCCAGACAGGGCAGAGTAGCGATGGAACTGACCAACAACAAATTCTTTCAGATTTTCCAAGCCCTTTGGGAAGACAGAAGATGGGATGCATACCTTTGGTTTTCCATCCTCCATGTAAACGAGTGTATTGACCTTGTGCAGGTTGCATCTCGACCGCATCTTTGCGACCCATGGATATTCACTCGAGAGTATGCTACTGCTTCCTCATAGATAGTTCATCGGAGCTGCTACTATTGGGGACTTAAGAACCAGATTTTCAGAAGCTATTGGTACTTGTCTGCGAGAACTAATGGGGTTAACTGACAATGGAGGCAATTGCTCAACGTTTTCTATAGAACATTTATTAGGTTGTCGATGGTTTTTAGGATTTTGAAAAAAAGATGAGCGAAAGAGACAAAAAGTAATGTAAAATGATTCTTCTTTATTGATTGAATAAGAGAGATCGATTACAAGTGTATGTGTTTGTCAAAGTTTTCCGATCCTTGAATTAGGGTTCTTCCCTTTGTATTTATAGTTTTCGAATTAGAATATTTCCATATATTTTACGGATAACTTCTATATTCGAGTCTATCTTACAATAAAGACTATTTCCGTATATTTATTTAGACATTTGTCCTTATCTCTTAAGATTTAGACCGACTAAGGGGATATCCGCCTTACCTCGGCTTAGTGATGGTGTCCTAGGCTATGGCCTTGGTTTGCACCTACAACTAGAGGTATCTCTTTGATCTAGGTTATGGCCGGACTCTAAGGCTATAAAATTACCTTCAACACTACTCCTATGTGATGCGGCTGAAAGCTTCTAGGGATAAAACTATAGATCCGTTGATTCTGAGACTACCCGGAAAACTAGGTTTGAGAGTCCTCCTCTGAATAATCTTCTTAGTGATTTATCAAAACCTCTTTGGAAAACTCCTTTTTATTAATAATATCATAAACTGAATACAACTATAGGCCTAAAGAGCCTATTTATAAGAAAACTAAATAACCTAAAATCTATTTTAAATCCTTATAGATAATCTCAAAAACCTAGATAAACACCAAAACAATGAAAGAAGAGATTATCTTATAAATAAAATAAATAATAAAGTAAATCAAGATATTTGGAATATATCCAAATATCTCTCTGCATCATTCTCTCCGGATTGGAGAAGATTCGTCCTCGAATCTTGGTCGTACGTTGTGTCAAATTCCCACCGTCCAAGAAAGATCCTTCCTCGAATCTTCAATAGAGTTTGCACGAATTTTGCGCATTCCGGATTCTGCAGAAAAATTTCTGAAACTTGATTCTGCACAATTTTTGCACGGATCAATTTTCTCATAAAATTTTCAGAAAAACGGTGTACGCCTAAATTTTGCACGAATTTTATTTTCTTCAGAATTTCGAACTCGCCCAGATTTTGCACGCCCGGATTTTGCACGGCCTAATGTTGTGAAAGCATCTTCTGGGAAGATTAAATCAACAATCAAAACGTCTTCTTCATAAACATCATAGATTGGATTATTGTCAAACATCGGGTTGACAACGACGCGGCCAGCAAGATTGAGCATCGGTTGAGCTCCGACGGGCAAGGCGGCGACATGATTAGGTTGTTGTTGTCACAAGTTAATGGCTGCCAAAGCGGCTTGCACTCTTTGCTCAATCCCTAATTGAACGGCTTGTTGAATTGAAGCCGCCAACTTTTTTGTATCTCAGAAAAAATTTGGTGTAATTCGTGCGTTGCCATCGGAACACAAGATCCTAAGAAATTTGAAAATTAATTCAAAAATCCAAGGCTCTGATACCAACTGATGCAGCGGAAAGCTTCTAGGGATAGAACTATAGATCCGTTGATTATGAGAATACCCGGAAAACTAGGTTTGAGAGTCCTCCTCTCTCGGTTTAACAAGCTCGCAGGATTTGAGAATACTCTTCTCAGTGGTTTATCAAAACCTCTTTAGGAAAACTCCTTTTTATTAATAATATCATAAACTGAATACAACTATAGACCTAAAGAGCCTATTTATACGAAAACTAAATAAACTAAAATCTATTTAAAATCCTTATAGATAATCCCAAAAACCTAGATAAACACTAAATCAATAAAAGAAGAGATTATCTTATAAACAAAATAAATAATAAAGTAAATCGAGATATTTGGAATATATCCAAATATCTCTCTGCATCATTTTGTTATCTATTTCAAACGTTCTTTTGTATATAGAATAAGGAAGCTCGTGATGATGGATGGGTAGACAGACATAAGTGTGATACAAAGGGATTGGTGAATAAGCAGAAGAAATAAGTGGGTAGAGAGATGGAACAGACGATGAGGGGAAGCTGAGAAGGATAGTTAAATCGGATGGAAAGAAAGAGAGTAGAATGACCCCTTAATAAAGTTGAAAGGTATGGGAGCTACATAGTGGTCCAACTACATAATGTGATGAGAAGTACATGAACTTTTTCGGTAAGATTATGAAGGAAGTGATGGTTTATAAAGAATCCTCATAGAATTTAGAAGATTGAAAACGCTCACGGTTCGGCCTAAAACATCTTCGTTGGATGAGAAATGGAACATAAGAGGATTGAAGGAATGCGATAATATGAGGGTAGATGGAGCAAAGGAGAAAATATTTCCATACATTAGTAGCGGGTGATGGACATGTTGGATGAGTACTTGAGAAATAACTTATGAACTGAAATCATAAGGCCATATGTGAAACCTAAAAGGAAGATGGAAGTAACGATATGGCGAAGAAGCATAGAGTATGAGACGTGATGATAGTACGAGACATGATAGAAAACATCGAATGGGATTGAAGTATTAGTATCTGAGGAATTAAGTAGTAGCCTATGTAAGAGAAATGGAGGGAATGATCTGGAAGCAATGAGTTCCAAACGCAAGATGGGAAGGAGAGAAGATGTGAATCGGTCAAAGATTTATGCAAGCACTGGAGGTAAGAGAGGTGCTGAAGTTTGACCGTAACGAAGAAAATGAATAACAGAGAATAATTATGAGAAAATAAAAGAGGGAACAACACAGAGACAAGGAAGAAGATCGAATCCAAAATAGTTGTAACATCATCAGTATTGTGAAGGGTTAGGATTTTTTGATTTATCGTGCATGTTCTTGTTTGATTTTTGCACGGCGGATTGAGGAAACCTGGCATGATCCGGATTGGGGATGAAGCAACGAAGCGAATGGTGACTGAGAAAAGCAAGATGATCGTATTGAAAAGTAATTGATAGGGTCTCATAAAACAAGGTCCATCATCACGAGTTGTCGGACAATGGCAGCAAGTGGATTTTTCTCCCATTGTCTGTTAGGTGACACTTGTTCAGCTGCTTTTGCTTGTCCAGCTGCTTTTGCTGAAGCAGGCAGCCTAGCAGGTGAAGCAGGCACGCAGACAGGCAGCCTGGTTACCCATCCGCACACAGCTGCTCCCGTTCTGAGCGCATTCGGATATGCCGAATGATGCTCTTCGGTTTTGATCATGCTGATTACGCACCGAACAGTCGGGGAAATTATTTCTTCGAGGAAAAATCAGTTTTCTCCGGGGAAAATTTTTACCACTTATTCCAAGAAAAATTCACCTTTATCGGGTCACGGATAATTTTCCCGACAAATATTCCTGATCATTTAGGACGTTTTATGTCGAACCGTCAGCATTTTTAATCCATTAAATTCCCTAAGGAATCTTCCCATACTGATACTTCTTCATGATTCCAACTTTAAATTTTTGGCTTCTCTAAAGTAGCTCAACTAGCATTCGGCTTACCTCTTCACACTATCCGGCCAATTCGACATGCATCCTTTGTGGTTTATTACTCCGCAAGCATTTCACTGATCTTAAGAAATAATCTCCTCAACCAATCTTATATGTGTTCCAACGAAACTTACTTTACCCCATTTTCTTGTGTCACGGTCATGGCTACTTGTCTAAGTCTTTGGACTTTAGTATCATTTCCCGTTACTCCCATTCAACTGTTGACCTTCCCAGTTCCTTACTCATTTGTCAATATGTTAACCAATTATCCAATTTGTCTCTAGTTCCTTCTCCCGACTATTATCTTTCTTCGGTCATTGAACAGGTCTCTCCAGTCTCTTAATTCTTATTGAAGGTTATTACATTTCCCCACCCCCATAGAATTCGTCCTCAAATTCTTAGGAATACACCTCTTCACCACTACTCTGCATATTAGCTTCAACCACTTTCTTTTGAATATCAACATTCTCTCTTTCCATCGGCCTCCTACTCCTTTATTATTGTTGGGTCATTGTATTATGTTCACTATTCAAACACAACTTCACTTTTTACTAAACCTATACGACCATGTTTTCTGAGACCCCATCAATTGCATTTCAATACGATCATCTTGCTTTTCTCAGTCACTCATTCGCTTCGTCTCTTCATCTCCGGTACGGATCAGGCAGATTTTCTCAATCCATCCTGCAACAATCAAACAAGAACATGTACGACAAATTAAGAAATCTTAACCCTGCACCAGAGATGATGTTACAACTACTGTGAATTTAATCTTCTTCCTTGTCTTTTTGTTGTTCCCTCTCTTATTTTCTCATAACTATTCTCTATTATATATTATCTTCCTTACGATCCAATTTCAGCACCTCTCTTACCTCCCATGCTTGCATAAATCTTTGACCAATTCACATCTTCTCTCCTTCCCATCTTGCGTTTGGAACTCATTGCTTCCAGATCATTCCCTCCATTTCTCTTACATAGGCCAGTTCTTAGTTCCTCCTTCGCCTTCTGATACTAATACTTCAATCCCACTCGACGTTTGCTAACATGTCTCGTACTATCAACACGTCTCATACTCTATACTTCTTCATCATATCGTTCCTTCCATCTTTCTTTTAGGGTTCACATCTGGCCTTATGATTTCGGTTCATAAGTTATTTCTCGTGTATGTTTGCGAACATGTCCATCATCCGCTATATATATATATATATATATATATATATATTCTATTTTAAAAACCAAGAAAAAAATTAATAAGTCCTAGATAACACCAATACTATGAACAGTGTTATTATCCAAATAACATGATTCATTTCTAGGGGTCGAATGCCATAAAACAAAATATTTCACTATATGTAGAATATGTCAAATGAATTGTATTATCCAAATTTTAAACATATATAACAAAATGTGCCAAATAAAATTTAAAATAATACAACTAAAATTGTAATAATCAAAATTTTCAATTTACCATACAAACGCACAATATATTTATGAAATGAAAAAATATTATATTACATAATTATCAAAACTACAATTATTTATAAAATTTTAATATCCGCATCATATGCGATATGTAGACCAACAAACTAGTTGTGTTTATGAAGATTGATCAAAAATGTAACCAATGCATGTGAATTTATAAGAAAACTGGTCATATATAAATTTAAAGATCTTAATCGTAAAATATTTAAATATAAAAAATCATAATATTTTCTTTTTCGTTTTGTTTTAAAGCTTTGAACTATCACTTTTTGTATTTTTTTAGTTGATGGAGAATAGCTTAGTATCTTTTTTTTGGATCACCAATAGCTTAGTTTCTTTTAATTTAACAATTTGTAAATGTATTCTTCTTTTTTTTAATCAGATTTTTCAGTTTATTCAACATCCCTTATTAGGAAAAAATAATTTAATTGGTTGGTAAATAACTTATTGATTACTGTGGGAATTTTTGACCATTTTGGATAGCATAAATGTTAAAAACTGATATTCAAAATAAAAGAAAAATCAAATATAATATATTACCATATTTTGGCATCCGGATTTGGTAAAAAATCTCAGAATTACCCAGAAACATATCTACCAATTCCCATAACCAATCATAAAAGTACAAAATAAACAAAATATTCTCCAATTAGATAAAAGACAAGGCCATGCATGGTATAATACATAAAATACACCATAAATAGTTAAAAAGAATTACATCACAATTATAATTTCTAATATGCCCAAATGTAAAGAGAGTGGATACAATGAATAGTTTTTGACCTTACTTAAGAAAAAAAAGTTGGTGTCCAAATATAGTTAAGTCATATGATTTGCTAAAGACAAACATATATCCTCAACATTAATGTATATATACACATTTTTTATCTGAATTAACAAAACGTGTTAGCTTGTATTAACTAAATTTTGTTTAATTTATTAAGTACTCGTTATTAAACTAAACTCCAAAAGAATCATGTTAATGGGGGTGGAAAATTTGAATTGTTTACTTAGTATTTTTTGAATTTTTTAAGTAATCATGTTAATTGATAGCTAAAAGAATCATTATTTCAAGAAGATTGTGGAGAAATATCTCATATCATAAATTTATATAGGACCCAAATAATATATAAGAGCTACAAATCGATCTTTTTATTGCCAATTAATTTTGAATTAAAATTTTATGCAATTTAACATAATCATTACTTAAAATTATCGTAAAATAAAATATATGGTTAGTTAGGTAACTACTTAAAATCCTTGCATTTGTTATCTTAAGTAACCTCTTTAAAATGTGACTAACATATGCCTATAAAGCGAGCTGATTAGATGATAGCAACAATATCTTCGAATAAACCTTTTCGTATAAAAAAAAATCTCCAGATCTAAATCTGATTATGTCACCCCTCACCGTAGAGCAGCTACACACTTTCCATGCTAAAGACAGAGAAATATTCTCTAAGCTTGTCCTAATATTCTCAAGACCTCCTGCTGAGTCACTTCTTGTCATGGCCACATGGTTTTGGCTTGAAGACTTGGGCTTTGAAAACATTTTCTCAACCATCCTGGCTCTGAAAGATCCATTCATTGTGTTTCTCGCAAACGAGGCTGTCACATGCTATCGGTGCCTTGATTCTGACGAACCACCTCCAGATGGCTTAAACCAGATCCCTCTCACCGCAACACTCATGAAAAGACACATATCCCTTCAAGTAATCTACCAAATGCGATACAGTGCCATCGTAGGAATCAGAAACTTCTTAAACACCGTTTGTTCAAGAGTTTTCTCAGACATCCTTGTACGAGTTCTTCCTTCTTCTTCATCCTCCTCATCATCCTTCTTCCACACAAAATTTCGCTACCCACTCGTCGTCCCTGGTTTTCCAGATCCGACGTTCGGAAACATCAACGTGATGCATGATGTTGTTGATTGGAATAGTCTCCCAAAAAACAACTTCTTCATCTTTACTAATGGTCTTTGGAGGTGGAATGCTACATGCATCGCAACTCGGAACGAACGAACTATGTTCATAACGTTTTCTCGTGGATTTCCAGTTACGAAAGACGAGGTGAAACAACTCTTCAATGGTGTATATGGAGAAGACTGTGTCGAAGACGTTTACATTCCAAGGTATTACGTAACCAACGGAAACGCTTGTAGCAATGGTCAGGAACAATCACTTTGGGCGAGGGTGGTTTTGAACTCCGTCGTTACCGTGGACCGTGTCCTCGAGGGCAAGAACCTCAAAAAGTTTCTGATCAACGGGAAGCACACTTGGGCTCGTAAATTTAACGAGAGGAATGAAACACGTAACTAATAACTCACAGACGGACTACATAACATGTTATGGTCCCGATCCTAGGGGATTACGGACTTTGTTTATCAAAAATAAATAATAATAATAATAATAATAATAATAATAATAATAATAATAATAATAATAAGTCAAAATTTCGATTAAACAATATACTTCAAAATTTCGATTAAACAAGAGTGACACAACCTTTATGTTTTAATAGAGGACACAGTTTTATGCACCAACATATTTTCTTTGTTTTCTCAATTTTTTACAATGTAGATAAGATAGCTTTTGATATATGTAAGTAGATGGTTAACCAAAGTTTGATTCGATTTTATTGATATACCATTCTGAAAAGAAAAAAAAACATTAAAGAATGCATCTGCCAGATTTCAAAATTGCTTGAAAGACAAATTAACTACTGTTAACCATTGATAATCTTTCTATACTTTAAAACTGAATTAGAAAATATAATATACAATTTTAATTCAAAGCCAACTTCAATTGTCATGCCTAATGGGCCGGGCAGATGCCAAAAATATTGATATCTTTAAGTTCTGTGGAACTACAACTGATTTGTTTACTGATTAACAAAAATGCTTTTTAGACAAGAAGAAAACTCTTGACTAGATCAATGCATTGACAAAACAAAGAGTGGAAATAATTCTATGGTATAGAATAGCAAAATTAGTTACCATGCAAGCTGAAACAACTTTTTAAAAGAGCTAATAGTCAATGAGGATGGTGATAATGTTAGGAAACAGCTCTGTCTCAACCTGATTTCTCAATGGCTCGGATGAGAAAGTCACTCGAACGCAAGTTATGAACCATTTTGTTGAATGCTTGGTCTACTATTTTTCGTCTCCACTTTTATAAAAGAAAAAACTCGAAAGTACTTCAATTACCACGGAAACACATAGGGCTATGTACAATTATTTGATAAACGGTTTATACTTGCTACTTGCCGATTACTCGGTTTAGAAATCAAGTACTCGCTTTGGTCAAGTCGGGCAACAAGCATCCTGATCAAGTATCATTATAACTTTTAACTAGATTTAGTCCGTACAATGCGACCGTAAAAATACACACATACAGAGATGAAAAACAACATTAGCGACACACTGAGATCAAAATTCTTTTAAAGCGATGGCAAGTGCGTTGAATAGATTCGACGCTAAAAAAATCAGCGACATCGGCGATTTGATTTACCTATTGCTGCATCTCCTTTTTTGGAAGATAAACTGTGCGTATTTTGGTTTTAAAGAAAAAATACATTGGGCCTACATATTTGGACTTTTAATTATCTTGTCGCTGCCGCTCATTGAACGATAACCAAAAGAACAGGACTATATACTACAAAAAGAGAAATACCCTTAAAAATAACATTTAGTTCATGAGTGATTTACATAATTTGCCATTGTATTTAAATTATGATATTTAGTATATTAATATATTCTATTATTGATATCCCAAAATATACACATTGTTAAATTTCACCAAAAATTTTAAAAATATTTTATTTTAAAATTTGAGATAAATAATAAATTTTTTCAAATAATTATATTATAATATTAATATTTTCAAAATAAAGTTGTACAAAAATACAATAAAACACTTGGAATGATAAATTTAAAATAACCTATAAATTTATAAAAAATAATTTATATAAACTATAAAAATATAATTTTAGTCATATGATATTTTAAAAAAGAAACTATAACTTATAATTTCTCTTAAA
Organism: Anastatica hierochuntica; assembly: GCA_900406275.1. Taxonomy (NCBI): domain Eukaryota; kingdom Viridiplantae; phylum Streptophyta; class Magnoliopsida; order Brassicales; family Brassicaceae; genus Anastatica; species Anastatica hierochuntica. The sequence goes on from OVAN01003008.1 coordinate 11,309, forward strand.
TAAATAAAAATTGAAATTTTACTAAAAAACTAAAAATATTGGTAAATTCATAAAAATATATATATATACCAACGGGTTTTGTTTCACGGTTTCAAGTATCGGGTATCATCCTTACTCGAAAAAACTCAAAAATCTCACAGTTAAACCCGGACATGAAATTCAAAAAACCTTAAAAATCTAAAAATTTTGAACATGAACCCGAACATAAAACTCGAAATAACCAAAAATCTCAAAGCTAAAATTAGAAAACCCAAGAAATCCGAAAAATTCGGAAAACCCCAGAAAAAACCCAAAAAATCTGTAATTATTCGAATCTGGACCCGAAAGCCCTAAAATACTCGAACTAAATACGAAATAATTTCGAGTCTACTCTGCTTTTCCTTAAGTTACTAAATCCAATCTGAAACCGAATATATCATGACTGAACCCGACCCGAATCATAAAATAAATATATAAAAATTCATAAAATATATGCGCGGTCGCATGGATCAAACTCTAGTTTATTTTAATTTGTTAAATTATTAATGAGTTAGTCCAAATAGACTTGGTATGGTAAATTTTTTAGAGTGACTCTATTTTAATAGAGTAGATATTTGTCTCGCTACTCACCTTGTTATTGAGATATTTGTTACTCGCTAACATCTCTACTTAATATTTGCAATTCTTAGATGCATTTTTATTAAATCTTAAGAAAAAATTAGATTTCAATAGCCACATTAAAAAAAGATCAAAATCTACCTAATCTAAAATCTAAAATGAGTCAGAATTTTTAATTTTTAACCTAAATATTCTTTTTTGTCAACAAAAGCATTTAAGGTTTGGTAATCCAACCCGGGGTATAGAGTTTACATAATCAAAACTAGATAACCGTAACTTTGCACCTCGTGCTAACTCGCCGGCCCTCCAATTCATTGATCGATGTAAATACTTGAAATCCACCGAGGTGAATTTTTATTTTATTTCAAGTAATAGACGAGCAAGTAACAAGCTGAGTACAAGTACTAAAATTTTTTGTAAATACTTGTTATGACAAATACTCGTTTTGAACAAAGCAAATACAAGTAATAAATCACATTACTTGAACAAGTCAAGCCGAATAACAAATATTTAAAAATTATCAAGTACTCTTTGTGCCCAGCCCTAGAAACACATGAGAACATTAAAAAAGCGTATCCTTTCCGTCTTCAGTTACTAATTTTAGTCAATATGGGATATTACAATTTAACAAAGTAACATAAGTTAAGTTGACGGAATATTTTTGTAACGACTTCGAAGTGGTCCGGTTTGAGAATCCCGATTCGCAGGAAACTGAATCAAAAGTCCTAGGTTTTTCTGCAGCTCTTCTCTATTTAAAGTCGTCTTCAACTTCTCGAAAAACGAATCAACAAACCCGAAGCAAAGCTCTACCCGAATCCCAAGAAAAACCCGAGAACCCTAGCCGTCAACGACCACCCGAGCAATCTGAGCCACTTTCGTCCCTCTCCTAACCGTCGTTGCCATCGACGAGCCCCGGGATCGCCGCCAGCCTCCGCGAGCCTCAGAAGCAACGCCGCCAAGCCTCCCAAGCCGCTGATTCCCGTTTCCTCTCTCGGATCACGAGATCGAGCCGTCAACCTCCTCTCCTGAGCCTCTCTAGCCGTCGATCCGAGCCTCATCCACCGCCGCAACTCCAAACTGAAGCTGCTCTATCGTCGTGCAAGTGGTCTCCGCCATCCATAGCCGTCGACCAGCCACTGCTCCGCCACTCGTCGGGATCCGTAGCTCTGAGCCGTCGGATCCGTGAAGATCGAGAGCTTCCGCTCCGTTTCCGTCGGGTTTAGCCAAGAGAGGTAGCCGCTCCAACCGCGGTTCTCGTTTTTTTTGTTTCGATAGTTCCGTAGTGTTTTCCCGCGTTTTCCGTGTGCCGTTTTAGGAAGTTTCCATAAATGGAAACTTTTCAATTTCGGAGGTTTCTATTTTGGAAACTTTGCTTTTTAGGGAAGTTACTATTTTGGGAAGGTTACCTGATTTATTAAGTTCCTTTTTCTGGAAGTTTCCATTTATGGCAGGTTTTCATAAATGAAAAGTTTCCTTTTTAGGCAGGTCCTAGTTTAAGGTCTAACCTGGGTTCCTTTTTGGTTCAGGTCAAGAAGTCCAGTAATCGGTTTAGAAGTTCATCCGCATTCGTCTCCATCTACATTTCAGCGTAAGGTCAGGAGCTAAACTCTTAGTAATCTCCCCGTAGAACTGATTTAAGATGTTTTCTCAGGTAGTATAGGTTTAGCGCGTCTTGCTTGATAGTCCTGATTGAGTGTCGAGTCAGTCATGTATGTTGAATGAGCGTGATAGATCTAAGTTACTGCCTTAGTGTTTTAGAATGTTTTGTATGAGATTGGTGTGTGTGAGAAGGAGAATGTTTTCGCCTCTGGAGATGAAAAGGAAGTCATGGAACCATATATACGGGTTAAGTTGAAGTGAAAGGAAATCCGGTCACTGTAATGGTTCGCAAGGTTATGGAGTGTTTTGCCAGAGGTTTTGTTTAAGGCATCTTTGAATGCCACGTTTTGCTTGCGGTACATTAGGTGCATGTTTGGTGTTAAATGTATGCTGGCTTAGAAGGCATTCTAAGTCTTTTTTGCGGCTTTTGCGTGTTTACCAACTCACCCCCTCGCTAAGTGATTCCCCTGTCACTCACCCCTCTCTCTCTCCTTTGTCCTTCCCCCTCTTTGTTTTTCAAGTGAGCATGACGAGTAGTCGGAAGATGATGACCGGTCCGGTGTTCGGTTTTGGGGTGTCGGGTTATTTAAATAAGTTTTTGCATTATTATTTTTAGACTTAGATTTCTTTCGGTTATGTTGAACTCATTGATTTATGTTGCTAGTTGTATGGATTCTACTCGTTTTTATTTAATAAATGTTAGTCGATTTTGAGGACTATGTCCTGATTCGGTTTTGAGGACTAAGTCCCGTTAGATGCTCTGATGGTGGTGTACGGTGTAGTTTTCTGCGGATAGCATGCGTGGAGGAGTCCCTGACGAGGAAGAATTCGGATGTTGATGATTTGGCAGATAACACACGTGGAAACCCTGACAAAACAGAACCAGGTGCTACAATTTTTTTAGCTTGCATCCATTTTTCATTTCATGGATCACCATTTTTAAATTAACATCATTTAAAACCCATAGTTATGCCCTAATAGCAATGGAAAAGGAATTCATGCAATGTAATGCCGATGGCTAAATTAACTAATAGTTATGTCTTTGTCAGTAGGCACACACATTCTCTTACGTCATAGAAAATACATACTTGATCCGAAAACAAAACTATAAACAATGAAGTGTCTATCTTTTCGATATTTCTAAAAAATTATTAGAAATTGAAGGATTATTTTTCTTTCATAACTATTTTATTAGTTACTGTCGCCGACAAGCAGTACTGTTATACATCGGGGAGCTAATGAAAAAAATTCAAATAATGACATATCTGGAAAACGTATTTTCGATAGGTAGTCAGCGACTTTGTTTGCATCACGCTTCACCCAAACCACGGTTGACTCCATGAATCGGGCCAGCCATCCTCGAATATCGCAAATTAAGTTATGATGTGTGAGGCTACAGTCTTCCCCATTAACCAAATTTGTGACTGTTTTACTATCTCCTTCAAAGATGATTTTGCGATAGCCCTTTATCCACATTTGTTGCATCGAGAATAGTAAAGCCTGTAATTATGTTTCAACAACATCACCACATATGTATCCAAGGGCATGTCCAGATTCCAGATAAATCCCATTTGCATCACGAGTTACCCATCCTGCCTGCGAATGGCGAGGTCCGCGGAAGCTAGCATCGAAGTTGCATTTGATAGTACCTATTGGAGGCCGTCTCCACACCGAGGACCCTTGACGGTCTGTCCGTGATGGTGGCCTAAGGTTCGTAATGGTTATGGTCTCTTCAGCATCTTGAAGGATGTGCCCTAGGTCATGAATCCATTGACTTCGTTTTTTCTGGTATACTAAAAGGTTTCGACTCTTCCACAGTCTCCACATCGCCCATACTGGAGCCTGACGATCAAGGGGGGAGAGTAACGAATTAGTATTGTTTCGGATAATGGCCGCCACTTTATCTTCAAACGGAGCATTAATGTTTAGGATGGTAGGATCAGAAACATTTAGACCCTTTCAAACTGCTTTCGCATAGTCACATGTGAAGAATAAATGTTGTAAACTTTCTTCCTCTTGGTAACATCTTTTGCAAAAGATGTCTGTGGTAATACGTCGTTGCCTCAAAATCGTCCGTACCGGTAGAACCGATGACAAAGACCTCCAAAAAAATGTTTAAGTTTCGGGGCGGTGTTAATTTTCAACAGGGAATCCTTGAGCATGGAGTTTTCGGGGATCGGTGGCGTGACTCTGGTATCAATAAGTGCAGCTAGTCGGAAAGCCATTTTAACTGTATAATGGCCTTGTGGTGTGTAGGCCCATCCTACAGAGTCTCTCTCCGAAAATCGACTTAGCCGAAGGTTCTCAATAATGTCCACATCCTCCGGGAGAAAGTTTGCGACAAGTAGATCATGATTCCAAGCATACGTAGAGGTGGAGAGTAAATCAGCGACCATAGTGGCTTTAGTGAGAGGTCCATGAATTCGCCGCGGAGGTCGTGGTATTGAATCAGGGATCCAGTTATCCGTCCATATTTTTGTGTTTTGCCCATTACCAATAATTGCTTGCATGTCTCGTTGAACCAGATTCCAACCTTCAAGTAATGATCTCCATATAAATGACGGTTTCTTACCTAGTCGAGCCTCCATGATGGTACCGTCTGGGTAGTATCTACCTTGAAGAACTCGCGCGGCTAGTGAGTAAGGATGATAAAGTAACCTCCAGACCTGCTTCCCAAGAAGAGCCTTATTAAATTGTTCAATATTCCGGAACCCTAATCCTCCGTCCCTTTTAGATGTACTTAGCCTATTCCAGGCAAACCAGTGAAGACCCTGTTTTTCATTTCCTTTACTCCACCAGTACTCCGCTAAAGCTGCCTCAATATCTTCACAAATTCCTTTCGGGAGTTTGAAAAAATTCATTGTATAAACAGGTAACGCAAGAGCTATTGTTTTAACTATTATCCCTTTTCCCGCTTACGAAAGAAACTTATTCGACCAGCTGCTTGTTCTCTTTCGCACTTTTTCTACGATGAATTTAAAGATGTCTTTCTTTTTGCGTCCCACCTGTTCCGGAAGTCCAAGATACTTCCTATTTCCACCCTCATTGTGGATCTGAAGAATATTCCGTAGCTGCGTTTTGACTCTTGCTGAAACTCTATATCCGAAAGTGATGGCGGACTTATTGAGGTTGAATGCCTGGCCGGATACCCTTTCATACTTACGTAACGTGTCCATTATAGCTTTGCAGGACCATGGGTGGGCATGGCAAAAGAACAGAGCATCATCTGCAAACATTAGATTATGCAAAGTCGCTCCGAAGCACTCAACTTTATACCCTTGATTCGGTTTTTGCGAGCCATTGATGAAAGCATATGAGTTATGACCTCAACACAAAGAATGAATAGGTAAGGGGATAGTGAGTCCCTTTTTCGGATCCCACGTCCTGGAATGACCTCACCCATTGGATTCCCGTTAATCAGTACTGAAAAGGAAACTGATTCGACAATGCCATGATCCAGTTGATCCAAGTAGCTGCAAAGCCCATAGATATCATTGTCCGACGCAGAAATACCCACTCTAGCCTATCATATGCTTTTGTGATGTTTGTCTTTAAGGCCAAATAGAATTTAGCCCAACGTTTCCTGGATTTGATCGAGTGAAGCACTTCATGGGCAATTAGGACATTGTCAAGAATATTCCTTCCGGGTATGAACGCCGCCTTATTCGGTGATATAAGGTTTGGAAGGTGTTCTTGGACCTAGCTACCAGAATCTTAGCGATAATTTTATAGCTAACGTTGCATAGGGAAATAGGTCAGAAATCCGAGATCCTCATTGGTAGGTCCTTTTTCGGAATCAAGCATATGTTTGTATGGTTACAATGATCCAACATTATTCCGGAACGGAAGAAATCAAGTACCTCTGCAATGACATCAGTTTTGATATCTGGCCAAAACTGTTGGAAGAAAGATGCAGTAAATCCGTCCGGCCCAGGAGCCTTAGTTGCTCCGATACTAAAAATTGTAGCACGTATTTCATCTTCCGTGACCATTTTGGTAAGCTTCGCCTTTATTTGCTCTGGTACACGTTGATCAAACCCATCAAATACGCTATTAAGAATGCTATCGTCTTGTCCGTCACTAGTAAATAGTGACTTGAAATGGTTTTCTGCCGCCTGACCGATTTCATCATCACCTCGATATACATTACCAGCTTCATCTTTCGTTGCAAGAATCTTATTCTTGGCGTTGCGCGTTTTGGTCTTAGCGTAAAAAAACTTGGTATTTCTATCGCCTAGGGTGAGCCATGGGTTTCTACTCTTCATTTTCAAGTAATGCTCTTCATATTTATAAGCTCGGTTTAAATCATTTCGGATGGCATTCCGGGTTGAAGTTGAGCAGCTTGGGTCAGAAAAGGCTTCATCCAACCGTTTCTTCAGTTGTATGATTCTTGTACTAGCATTCGGTTTATGTTTCCGCTTCCAGGTCGAGATAGTTTTCCGGACTTCCGTAAGTTTCTTATCAATCGTGGTGTTACAGAGCCTTGGACTTGTCCAAGTTGTCGCTACTTCTTTCTTAAACTACGCGTTGGAGATCAAGCTGTTATCATAATAAAATCGCTGCTTCTTGATCATGGTTGGCCGAGTCAACGAGGTCACCAGGGGTCGATGATCCGAGCCTTCAAACGGTAGGAATTCCAACAGAGCCGACGGAAACAGCGAGAGCCATTCAGAGTTGCCCATAGCTTTGTCTAGGCAGCATCGTATGTCGTGGTTGTGGCATTTTCTGGTCCAAGTAAATCTATCGCCGATACTCTTAAGATTATGGAAATCACATACTGTAATTATTCTTCGAAAATACGTGAATGTATATTCTGCTCTCAGTGGTCCACCTTTCTTTTCGTTATTGCTTGCAATCTCATTAAAGTCTCCAATAATGAGCCAAGGGCCACTTCTAGATGTTGAGATTCGTTCAATTCTTTCCCATAAGTGGTGTCGGAGTTGTGTTTCAGGGGGTTCGTACACAAAAGACAAATCGAAACAAATTCCATCGAAAGAAACAGTACAATGAACGAGATTTGCAGAATTGAAATGAACAACAACATCAAAAGACTTTTTCCAGAACAAAGCTATACCGCCACTAAGGCCTTGGGGCGGAACCGTGAAGTAGTGATCATATCCGATATCCATGCAAATGTCACGAATGTAATCATCCTTCTACTTTGTTTCGAGTAGGCATATTTTGTCCGGGAGATATTTCCTACGTATCTCCTTGAGGCGTCGAACCGTCAAGGCAATGCCTAGTCCTTGACAGTTCCAAACTGTCGTACTCATGGCGCCTTTGGTGGTTTCGGGCCCACCGCGCCTCCGTCGTCATCATCATCATGAGCCGTGCCACTGCTTCCGCCAAGCTCCAGCACCTTTTTCTTTCTCTGGCCCACCGAATCCTCGTTATCTTTCGGTTTACGTTTGCGAGAGTATACATCATCATCGATCTCCATTTCTCATGGTCACTAATCGTGTGATCTGTGCTCAAAAGACTCCCTGATTGGGAGTAAATAACTAGTGGCAACTCCAACCTTGGCGGCTTCGGGTTCATTATCGCCAATGGCAGCACATCCAGGGGTGGAGCCATCATCGGAGGTGGAGCATAATGGAATTCATTCTTCATCGGCATATTAGCTCTTGGCGCAATTGGAGCAGGGTTCCCGTGTATCATATGGGTAGCACCGAAACCATTCGGATTATGATTGTCTGCATCATCATCGTCTTCATCATCTGGTGGCGGAGGCCCATTCGGCAAGATACACGCACCAGAATCGTGAGTGAGCATGCCATACGCAACACAGACGCCGCGCAACCGTTCGTAAGTTAAATGCAGCAGTGTGTTCACTCCCGGTAAGAACTGAAAGTAGCGCCTGAACCGGAGCGGCTGGCGCACATCCCAGTCGATGAGTACCCTCACAAACTCGACACGAACCGCGACGATAGGATCATAATCGATTTGCAAGAGTTGGCCGATGGCTCTCCCAATCAAAGCTATTACCTCACAATTCAGAAATTGCAGTGGGATCCCTCTGATTTGAACCCAAAATGGGATGAAGTTGAGTTCAAGAACATTCAACAGTGGGTACCATCTCTCCATCACTAACATTCGATCGGCAAAGGACAACGGGCCACGGCGGAGCACGGCGTTCATCGACTCCTTCGACGGGAAAACAAACTGGAATCTTCCCCCCTAGAGGATACGGTCGTAGACGATTCCGGCCAAACCCCACAAACGAGGGAGATGCGCAATAATCGTCTGGATATTTTGTCGTAGCGACATCAGTGGCCGACCAACCACGACGAATCGGTTTTCTCCCGCCGTCTGGATCACCGCCTCCGGCGGCAAGACGACGGGTTCATCATCAATTCCAAGATCCAAATCATCAAACTGTTGCCGGAAGTTATTGGTCATGGTTTCTTGTCAGAAGTTGAGATGGTTCAAAGAAAAGAGAGGAGAGAAACTTGGGTGAGGATGATGGAGAAATTGAAGGGAGATTTGTTTGTAGATGGGGGTTTGAGATTTCCCCACTACTTCACGATGCGAAAAGGAAGACATCGTGGTCTCAAGCATCAGTTGCGTCGGAAAGGAGCGGTAACCGCCACGATACAACGGTATAACACCTCTCAACCGCATGTCGCGGCGAGTCTTAAGTCGGAGAAGGTAATCGGAAAATTAATCGGAAAACAGAAACGGTTGCAAAACGCAGCGTTTCAATTTTTCAGAGAGAATGAAGGATTATTTATTAAACTTCATACATAACCTGACAAAAAAAAATTGTTAGTCAACGATTGAATTATAACATCATATCAAACGAATATGTTAGGTAACCACTTGGACATTTCCCATTTTCTTAATTGACGGAAGTGGTCGAAACGAAAGGGATGTATGAACTATACAATAATTAGAATTGACCCTAAACCACGAATTGACTAATCCTTCGTGTGAAAAAACAGAGAAAGCCATCTCTCTTTTTCTTTTGATAATGATTGGTCACAAACTCTAAATTAACCATCCACAGAATCATTTTTTCGTGTGGTTAGAGATGAAAATGGTGAAGTTGTATGAACTGGAATTCAAAATTATTGATATCATGTAAATTTACGAATGTATGAGTTTTACGTCTTCACTGTTGAACCGAGGATTGATTCCTTTGACTTTTTAATCCCAAAATGATTTGAGTTTTGATTTTAAGTGTTCTCGGTTTTGACTTTACTTAAGCCGAGGTCAGAGTTATCACCGAAGATTTTTCATAAATTTAATCAAGTTTTTTGGTTTATGAACCGAGCAGATTAGAGATCCAATGGAGGCCGAGGAGTTTTGAAGATTTTATTGATCTAAAATTATTACAAGTGTTTCTCTCAAGACTCGTCTTAGTCGGTCTTTTTCTCTCAATTTTTCTATATCTTACTTAATGAACTTAACGACCTATTTATAGGAGTTTAAGATCTACAGTAATTTGATTTAATTATGATTGTAAACCGAGGTGGAGTCCACGTGTCGTCTTCGAATTTTTTCTTGTCTTCTCTTTGCATGCATTGGTTGCGGTGGATGCCGAGGCCTCTGCATTTTCTCCACGTGTCTTCTTTGTGGCAGCTTGGACCGAGGAAATGCGCCTCATTAAATGCTCAATGGATCTTCTGACTCTTTCATTTAATGTTGTCGGCCATGACCTCGGCCGAAGACCGGGCCGAGGTCATGGGCTTGTCACTTAACGAAAATTCTCTCTAAATCTGATGGGCTTTTAAATTTTGCTTTGGGTCCAACTGTCCTTTTTTCTGGGCTTGGTATTATGATGCCAAGCCCGGGTCCAACAGTTGTCCCCCCCCAGACCAGTGCACGTGTCGTTTAGTGACTGGTTCATTTTTAATGTAAAAAGATAGTTGGGGCCCACGCGCCGAGATCTACGTGAGTGGATGGCTTCTGTAGGCTAGTCCTAGGTTCCTTTTTGCAAATGGATCTTTCGGTTTCCTCCTCGTTTCCTTTATATTCCCCTCTTCTTAGTCATTCCTTCAATCCTTCTCCATCCGAAAAGGTAACCTCTCTCTCTTTCTCTTCCTTCTCTCTAAGTTTTGATCTTTTAATCTTGAGTTTTATTTGTTTTTGAATATGTCGATTGTTGCTATTTCTTCTCGGTCTTCTTCTTCTGGCCCTTCTAATCTAGAAGGCTCTGAAGAAAGAATTTCTTCAAATAGCGGTTCCTCGGTTTCAATGACCGAGGATGAGTCTTTTGATAGAAAATATAGATTAATTAAGGCTCGATTGGAGATGAGGGGTGATCAGACAGTCGGTAATATTCCCGACGAAGAGAAGGATGACGCAGAATTTGCGGCTCCTCCGAGCTCCCCCGTTAAGAACATTGATTCTTTTGGTCGTGTTATACCTGCCAATCCAAACTATACATACCCTGAGGCCTAGGTAGATACTTGGCAGCAAACAAAGAAGACAAAAGAGTCTGAAGTCGGAAAACCAGAGAAGAAGACAAGACCTCCTCGGCTTATAGGAAAAACATTATCCACCGAGGAAACTCTGAACTCTACTTTTCCTTGGAGGCGTGACGTCCCTAGTTTTGTTGTTAGAATCCCTGAGGAGGACGAGCGCCCTTGGACTTGCCCCGAGGACTGGGTTTGTCTTTATGAATCCTATTTCACATTCGGTGGGCTCTGGATTCCAATCCCAAAACTCTTTACTGACTTCTGTCGAGTTAGATGTATCGCTCCTAGTCAGCTGACTGTTGCGACTGTTCGCAATATGGTCAGTATCTTTGTCATGGGGTTCGAGCTCGGCATTCAAGTCGACAGGAAGCTTTTTGAAGAGTTCATTCGGATCGGAAGGAATTCTACCCTCGTCGGCACTTTTTATGCCAATTTTAAAAAGAAAGTGATCACCGGGGAGACTTCCAAAACGCAAAATTGGCACTCTCATTATTTTTACATGAAAATGAATGAGACCTCGGTCGCCGATTGTGAGAGACGCATTCGATCTCTCTGGAACCAGAATCCTGGTAGCCGTCCTTGGAGTAGCTTTCTTGTAGTTAAATAAATTCCTGATGGTTAATTGTTGTTTGTCGGTTTCTGTTTTGCAGTTAAAATCTTCTCTACTCGAGCCCTTCCTCCTGGTTTTTCTGAGCATATCGAGAGGATTCAGAAGCTCGGTATTCAGAAGTGGCCCGAGATTCATACCAAAAGACTCGCATTAGCTCTCAACCGACTTTCCGACGGTAGTTTCCAGTTCTCGGTTCTTTTGATTCTTTATTCTTCATCTCTTTTACTTAACTTTTCCTTTTCTGTTTTTAGATTTTCCTGATTTTCCAAGAGCACGAATGGGAAGAGTATCAACCGTGCTTCCGAAGATTCCTCGGAAGTCAAGGAAGAAGGGGGAGACTTCAGAGAAGACTCCCGAGATAATTACTGACCTGACCGTAGGTCAGGTCGCAGAACAAGCTGTGGGTGAAAAGCAAGCCCACATGGTCAAGTCTTCTGTCGCCGGGGCCGAGAAGACTACTTCTAAAGGAGCCTCGGTTCTTGAAGCCCCGATCACTGCAGTAGACCCTCTCTCAATCATTCCAACCGAGGAGTCTACTCAGCAAGTTGCCAAGGAAAAACCGAGCGAAGCTGCTTGGACCGAGGAGCAGCTAGCCCTTGTAGGAACTGACCCAGCATCTGTAGGAAAAGATGGGCATCCTCCCGAGGAGGAAACGAGGGTTCTATGCCAGAAGAAACGTGCTGCCATCCGAGCTCCTGGAGATGGCAGTAAAGAGAAGAAAAAGAAGAAGGTACAGGCTTCATCGGACCCCAAGAAGCAAACTCCCCCTCTGAACAGATCTCAAACCAGTTCAAAGGGTTTTCGGATCACGGAGGACCCTTCAGAGTGTGCGGCCTTTTTTAGGCAGATTCACACTTTGGATTTTTCTCTTACCCCGGTGGACGACCTTCACTTCCTGGGTCTTTACAAAGAGATGTCAAAGTCCTTTACCGAGGTTGGCTGTCTTTTTTCTTATTTTTTCTGCGTAGTTTGTTCTTCTTTGTTTTTTTTTTTTTTTTTAACTCCATGCTTCTTTAATTTGGTCGGGGNTTGAAGCCTACGATAATCTGGTCAAGCGGCTGAAGGCGAAGATCTGGGCTTCCAATGAGAAGGCCGAGGAGCTCATTGAGAAGGCTTTAGAGGCCGAGAGGGAGAAATCCCTGAAGTATCAGGAGGAAGCTGCCGAGTCTAAACGGCAACTGTTTTAAGCTCGGAGGAATCGGGCCGAGGAGAAGAAGGAGTTCGAAAGGACTCAAAAAGCTTGGGCCTTGGAGAGAGAAGACCTGAGAAATAGGCTGGCTGGGGAGCAGGAGAGGCTCCGGAAGAGCCGAGACCGAGAAGTTGCCAACGAGCGGAGGAAGGTCCTCTCGGTCCTTTCTGCTCGGTACGAGGCCTCTCTTCAGAAGGCCAAGCGCTTCAGGGATGAAGTTCAAGCTGCCGAGGAGCAGAGACTTCTTATGGCCAAGTTTGAGGTCGAGGTCGACTTGCTAGAGTACTTGAAGTCTGAGTACTCCATTGATCCTCCAGCTGATTACTTGGCCGAGGTCTCTGAGAATCTTGCTAACCAGAGGTCAGCTGTCCAGAAGATGGAGGTTGTGGATCTCATAGATGAAGATCTTGAGATCCATAGACTTTCTGAAGAAGCCCTCCTCGGTCAATATGGGAGTAACCGAGGTTCTCTCTCTCCTGCTGAGACCGCTGGGTTGAGGTCGGCTGCCTCCAATGTCCATGAAGCTTAAGACTTAGGCATTTTGTTATATATATTTTTGTAAAGCTGCCTTTGTATTTTGTCTTTGTTTTTGTGGAGCCGAGGTTGTATGTAGCCCGGTTCCCCTTTTTTGAATATTTTTATTAATGAATCGGCTTTCACCATTTTCATCCTTTGTTTAAAAAATTTTAATCTTTAAATTTCTAACGAAATAGAGGATAAAGTACAAGTTGAAGAACTCGGTTTTCTTTTCGCGAGAACAGACTCGGCTTTAATGGAATCAATTGGGCCATTAAGACTTTAGATTTCTTTTGCAATTAAATCAAAAGAATCTTTACCAGTCTCTCGGATGATCAGTCCGTTTGTTTATGAGAAGCGAAATATTGCGAGTATGTACTCGGCTTAAAGATGGATCTGTTGGGCCATCCCCTGAGTTTGATATTACCAAAATCAGCCTAACTCTCGGAGAGTGTACTTGTAAGGAAAGAGCTCGGCGTAGCGTCTTAGCTTAGTCTTTTGAAAGTTCAAAAGATAAGTTTTATATATATATTTTTTACAAAGGTATAGCTGGACCTCGGTGAGGCTGCCTAGTATCCTCGAAAGGAATCAAGCCATTCGTAGTTCATATACAATATAGGATATAGGTATATACATAAAGCTCGGCTTTGCACGCCGAGGCTGACTTCCTTGTTGGTGCTAGTGGTAATATCGCTTGAGATTAACTGTGTTCCATGAGTGTAGGACTTTGTTACCATTCATTTGGAGAAGTTCGTAAACGCCGAGCTTCACTACCTTGGAGATTATGTATGGTCCTTTCCAGTTTGCTCCCAGCTTGGTGATCGGTCGTTCCGCCGTGTTCTCAAAGACTTTTCTAAGCACCAGATCCCCTTCTTGAAATCGTCGGCCCTTGACTCTTGAATTGTAATACTTTGCCGCCTTATTTTGGTAATTTTGTATCCTGAGAAGAGCTTGGTCTCGGATTTCTTCTGCTTGATCAAGATGTTCTTCCATCATTTTGTGTTTAAATTCTCGTGAAGTGCTAGGACCGACCGTCGTAATCCCGGTATTGACACCTCGGCTGGCGCCATTGCTTCCATCCCATGTACTAGAGAAAATGGTGTTCGCCCTGTAGAAGTCCTTGAAGTTGTTCGGTGTGACCATAAAACTCCATCCAGTTCGTCGGCCCATAATCCTTTTTTAGCTTCAAGCCTCTTCTTTAATCCATCAAGGATTCGTTTGTTTATGGCTTCTGCTTGCCCATTTCCTTGTGGGTACCTCGGTGTGGATTTGTTGAGCCTGATTTTCCATCTTGCGCAAAAAGTCTCAAATTTGTCAGAAGTGAACTGTGAGCCGTTGTCGGCGACTATTTCATATGGAAGCCCGTGCCAGCAAATGATGTTCTTCCAGACAAACTTCTGCACGTCATCGGCAGTTATTCTTCTAAAAGCTTTTGCTTCAACCCACTTGCTGAAATAGTCGGTTAATACTAGGATATACTCCTTTTGACGGGAACATGGTAGGGGTCCGATAATATCCATTGCCCATCTCATAAACGGGTAAGGCATTGCCGAGGTTGATATATAGTCAGTTGGGGAATTTATCATTGGCCCGTGTCTTTGACATTTTTCACATTTCGCGACATGCTTCTCACAGTCTGCCACCATCGTTGGCCAGTAGAAACCTTGACTCCGAACTTTGTGAACCAAAGCTCGGCCTCCTGAATGATTCTCGGCCGCTCCTTCATGAATTTCCATCATGATTCTCCAGGCTTCATTTTTTCCAACACAGACGAGGAGTGGACCAGCATAACTTTTCCGAAACAAATGTCCATCCATCATGCAGTATTGTGCACTTCTCCTTTTTAATCTTCTGGCTGCCCATTTGCAAGTCGGTAATTCCCGATCCTCTAAGTATTTAATTATTTCATCTCTCCAATCTACTTCTTCAGGCTCCAGAACCGGTGGTTCGATTTGGTCTTGCTTTGTTATGTCTTCGTCATTGGTTGTGTCGACTATTATGCATTCGCCTTTTGGAAGCTCGATACTCGGTCAGTCTATGCTCTCCACAGGTATCGTCCGGCGGACTGTTGGGTCTGATGTCGAAGCTAAAGTAGCAAGGGCATCGGCAGGAGAATTGTCTGACCGAGGTATCTTCGTTAGAGAAAAAACTTCGAATTCCTTTGCGAGGTCTTGTACCAGCTTTAGATAGGACTCTATTCTCTTATTCTGAGCTTCGTATTCTCCATTGATTTGGCTTGCCACTAACTGTGAATCACAATGTGCTTGGATTTGCTTTGCTCCTATTGCTTTTGCCAACCTTAAGCCTGCCAGTAACGCTTCATACTCGGCTTCGTTGTTTGAGGCTGGGAAGTTTAATCGAAAGGATTGCTCCAAGATCTTATTGTCTGGTGTGACTAGCCGAACTCCAACGCCTGATCCATGTTTTAAAGCTGATCCATCAACATACAGTGACCATTGCTCATTGCTCGGTTCTTCATTTGTGAGTTCGGTTGGCAACTCAACCAGGAAGTCAGCCAATACTTGAGATTTTGCACTGGTCTTGGCCCGGTATTCTATGTCGTATTCACTCAGTTCGACTGCCCACTTGGCTAGTCTCCCTGACAAGCTCGGGCTATGAAGAATGGCTTTAAGTGGTTGATTCGAGAAGACCACTATTGCATGTGACTGGAAGTACGGACGCAGCTTTCTGGCCGACGTGACTAGAGATAACGCTAGTTTTTCAAGAGTCGGGTATCGAGTCTCTGCTCCATTTAACGACTTGCTGGTATAGAAGATTGGTTTCTGGATGCCTCGGTCCTCTTTGATCAACACACTGCTGACTGCATGAGGCGAAACAGCAATGTACAAATAGAGTGTCTCTCCTTCCTCGGGCTTCGACATGATGGGTGGTGTAGTTAAGTATTGCTTTAGTTGCTTGAAAGCCTCTTCACATTTTTCATCCCACTCGAATCGTCTATTTCCTCTGAGGAGTTGGTAGAAAGGCAGGCACCTGTCAGTTGATCTTGAGATNCGTCTATTTCCTCTGAGGAGTTGGTAGAAAGGCAGACACCTATCAGTTGATCTTGAGATAAACCGATTTAACGCTGCTATTCTCCCTGTCAATCTTTGTACTTCCTTCGAATTCCGAGGAGATGACAAAGATTCGATTGCTAAAATTTGCTTTGGGTTTGCTTCGATTCCCCTTTTTGTTACAAGATAGCCGAGGAACTCCCCTGATGTCACCCCGAATGTGCATTTTATCCGGTTTAGTTTCATATTATACTTGTCGAGAACTTGGAAACATGCCCGCAAATGTGATACATGATCTTGCGCCTTGAGAGATTTTACTAACATGTCGTCAACATAGACTTCCATCGTGTCGCCTATTTGATCGGCAAACATTTTGTTGACCAGGCGTTGATACGTAGCTCCGGCATTCTTAAGACCGAAAGGCATAACTCGGTAGCAATATATTCCTCGGTCTGTAATGAAGGCCGTCTTTTCTTGATCATCGGGGTGCATCATAATTTGATTGTATCCCGAGAATGCATCCATGAACGAGAGAAGCTCGTTCCCGGCTGTTGCCTCCACAAGCCGGTCAATACTGGGCAAAGGATAATTGTCCTTCGGGCACGCCTTATTTAGATCTGTGAAATCTACACAAACTCTCCATTTCCCATTCTTTTTCTTGACCACAACCGGTTTTGACAACCAATCCGGGTATTTTACCTCCATTA
The DNA here is from genome assembly GCA_900406275.1 of Anastatica hierochuntica. NCBI lineage: Eukaryota > Viridiplantae > Streptophyta > Magnoliopsida > Brassicales > Brassicaceae > Anastatica > Anastatica hierochuntica. The sequence goes on from OVAN01003008.1 coordinate 27,958, forward strand.
CCGATTTTGCTTTTGTTAATCGGTCAACTTCTTCATTTACCGCCTTAACTCTCTCTGGTCCGAGCTTCCTTCGCTTTTGCTTTACTGGTTTGAAAGTTGGATCAATGTTTAGTTCATGGCTTGTGATGCTCGGGTCTATCCCTGGCATGTCCAAGATTGTCCATGCGAACGTCGTGATCTTGCTCTTTAAAAAGTTGATTATTTCTCCTTTGAGATGATATGGAAGCTCAGCTCCAATTCCCACACATCTTGCTGGATCTGTCGGATCAATGTTTATCATCAAGATTGATTCCTTGATCGGTGAGTCTGTGTTGCTTGGCGTTTCTTCTATTGCCGGTCGCGCTATTAAACAAGCTTGGGCTGCCCTCCTTAATTTATGTTCGGCAATAAAGCACGACCTTGACTCCTTTTGGTTTCCCCTAACCGTGAAGACTCCGTATTTGGTTGGGAATTTCATACATTGGTGATAGGACGATGGTATTGCCCTCATTGCATGCAGCCATGGAGTTCCGAGAATGATGTTATAAATGGTCGGTCGGTCGATAACGAGGAATTTCACGATTTTGGTCACTCTGCCGACGTAGACTGGTAGCTTGATTGATCCGAATGTGTATTCGGATTGCCCGTTAAAGCCGGTTAAGGGCTTAGCGCTCGGCTTAATCACATAGTCGGTTAGCTCCATCTTTTTCAACGTTTCTTTGAAGATAATATTCACTGTGCTCCCAGTGTCTACCATGATTCGTGTATTTCACAGTCTGCTACCATTAGCTCAATTACCAAGGGATCATTATGAGGCATGTCGACTCCGTGGGCATCTGCTTCAGAAAAGGTAATTAGGGCATCGCCAACCTTTTGGTTGTCTTCGATGTACTGCTTCCATTTGTTGACACTGACAGCTCGACGCTCTCCTTCTTTGATCGGTCGGACTTAATCTGAGCAATCTTTCAATCCTCCCATTATCATATTGATCCTTTTTCTTGGTGCTGGAGGAATTTCGTCTTCGTCGTACACCCGATCCCTTTTTAATTCGGTTATTGAGGTCGGTTGATTTGCGTGTACTTTCAAATTTTGACGTTGGTTGTTTTGCCGTGCCTGATCACTTCTTTGCTCAGAATCTTCCTTGTTATTCTTCTTGTCTTCTGTGCTCCCTTCTCTCGCCGGTACGTCAATCTCCCCCTTTTGGAACTTGGTCATCAGGAGTCTAGTTAGGTGCCTACATTCCTCGGTTGCATGACCGGGTTGCTTGTGATATTGACAGTATTTTTCAGAATCCCGTTCTTGTCCTCGAACCATCTTGTTCCATGGTAATACTTCTTTGGATTTCGGCTGAGACACATAGTAGTTTGTTGCCTTTGTGGAAAATTCTCCTCGGTTCTTCTTGTCGGCATATTCTTTATCATAATGCTGTCGTGGTTCCACGTACTCCTCTTTGACTTTTGACTTCTCTTTTTCTTTTTGATTTTGTGACTTTGCCGAGGTATGCTTTTTTGTCATGGCCAGTTTTTCTTCTTCAACTTCAATAAACAGTGTTGCTCGGTGTAACGCATCTTCTAGCGTCTGCGGCTTGTTAATTTTTAAATCATCTCTGAAGCTTGATTCATACCGAAGGGCATTTCGAAGTGCTGGAAGAGCTGCTTCATCGGAGATCGCAATCCTAGACGCCACAATTTTGAATCTTTTAATGAATTTTCTCAAGGGTTCCCTTGGTTCCTGGGATAACGTCCATAGGTCGGCTTCTGAAGCTCGCTGCTTGATGAACATGGAATAGTGCCTAAGAAAGGTTGTCGATAATTGCTGATAACCGTCGATTGAATTCGGCTTTAGACCCGAGAACCACTGCAGAGCTTCTCCTTCCAGATTTTCCATGAAGAGTTGACAATGGCCTGCATCATATTCTTCAGGAGTTAACCTTGCTCTTCTCGTTGCGATGCCAAAGGCTGTCAGAAATTGGCTTGGATCAGACATTCCTCCGAATTTAGGGAGAGCGAGCTTTCCGAGGTGTCGGAGTGGAAATTTTCTAACTCGAGTAGTGAACGGGTCACTTTGCGTTTCTTGCAAAACTCTATCTATTTCTGGAGCCGCACTAATTGCTTTGTGCACCTTTGAGCTCATTTCTTATAACCTAATCTTTAATAGTTCTATCTCTCGGTCCCTGCTGTTCTCTATGCCTTGTTGTTGAGAAGTTGTCGGTGGTTGCGTTTCTCGGTTAGCCGGTTGATTTTGAGTTGAAATATTGTGGTTAACTGGTCCCTGCGGATCTGACGGAGTTCCAAACAAGTCATGCTGAAGTTGGTTCATGAAATGTTCCGATTGTCGAGGTTGCCTATCTTGAACTTGGGGCAAAGCATCTACGATTCTTGGTGGTACCGACAAAGCTTCGAACCGAGCATTAGTTTGTTGGGCTATTTGCTCGATCCGACCCATCATTGCTTGGAGAGTGGCTTCCAAACCGTGAACCTCGGGAATTAGCTGTACTCCTGGAAGATTTCTCGTTGGTCCATGCTCGGCTTGCGCGTTGCTGATATTCAATGTTTGATCTGGAACGTTATCGGGTGGATTTAATTCGACTGCAGCTTCTTCTGACACTCTTTCCCTGCTTGTTGAGGCGAGCATGTCGCTTGAGACGTTCATGGATGTACTCATAATGTCGAATTAGTCTGCTCGGTTTAATCTTCCAGGACTTTGTGTTTCACTCTGATAGTCCCCACAGACGGCGCCAACTGTTGAACCGAGGATTGGTTCCTTTGACTTTTTAATCCCAAAATGATTTGAGTTTTGATTTTAAATGTTCTCGGTTTTGACTTTACTTAAGCCGAGGTCAGAGTTATCACTGAAGATTTTTCATAAATTTAATCAAGTTTTTTTGGTTTATGAACCGAGCAGATTAGAGATCCAATGGAGGCCGAGGAG
>OVAN01003009.1:0-18651 GCA_900406275.1 Anastatica hierochuntica
GACTTCACATGTTTACTTACAAAACATCTTTTGTCAAATTTTAGATATGTCAAATTTTAAGAAATCGAACATAGTTGTAACTAATTTTAGGTTCAAAAATGGTTTGACCTGTGTATGTTTGGTTTTGATTTTTCGGATTAATATCGAACAAAAACTGAATCTTTAAGTGTTTCAATTCTCATTCGATTATATTTTTATAAAGAATAAAAGAAATAGAACCGGATAGTAGTTAATTTTTTTGGGGTTCAAAAATAGTTTGAATTGAATTAAACATAAGAACTTTTGTATCGTTTCGTCTGATTTTTTGGATTATAACTAAATTAAAACTGAACCATTTAATGTTTCCGTTCTCAATTTATTTTCAACTAAAATTTTCAAAATTTAGTAATATTAATACTATTTCAAAAAGTTGGTCTATAGACACACATTTACAGTACTTCCATTTCAATTTTTTTAAAATTGTACAAAAATGATCAATTGATATTATTTCATTTACAATTCATGTCTTAAATTGCATAGTTTATCAAAACATACACAATCTTCGTATTACATTATTTATCCAAAATTTTTAAACATAAGATGTTTAATTGAACCATTTTAAAAATATTGTAATATTAACTACCATAACTTTTTAATTACATATTTGTACACCTTTATTACTTAGAAACAAATTCTAATAAACTATAATCCCGCGCTTGCACGCGGGTCAAAATCTAGTTCAAAAGTAATTGAAGAGACGTTCTGATTTGAAGGAAGCTCTATTGAACCATATAATAGATCTGTGTGATATAAGAGAAATTAATTATAAAAATATCGTTAAAAATTTAGATTTTAAAGTTGAAATCCACGTAACTATAATTCGTAAATTTAAAATGTATATTAAAATTAATAAAAAATTACAAATGACAACCAATATCAAACAAATTAATTTAAGATTTTTAATATCACTTGAAACAATGTATTTAATTAAATATTATATTTTATCATGTTTGCATATATTACAATTAATATTGAATATCTTAATAGAAATAAAATATTTAATATTCAACTTTCAATGTTTAGTAGAAACAGAAAATTCACTTATTTATATATAATAGGAAATTTGATTACACAAAATTTTAAATTTTAAATACTTGACACATGTCAATAATCGGATTATTGACATGTGTTGAAGTCTTGTGAGTTATAATTTTGACGACGTGTCAAGCTCACATCGAACGCGTTCCGCTTTATATAATAAGATATATTGATATGTGTATATTATGGTAACTTGTATTAAGGGTAGTTTAGAAAAATACTAGTAGATACTTAGGTCAAATCTCTTTGTATATGAACGAGCCTCATGGCTAAGAAACGATCAAGGAAAGTAAGACCTATTTTTGATACTTTTAGTTTCCTGACATAATATCAGAGCGATAATCAAAGCATACAAAATTTGATTGTTGTTGATCATTGGTTCTGTTTTTCATTTGTTTCTATTTTTGACCTTGTCTACATCAACATCTCTCTGTTGGGTAGAATTTTCGATTCATATCATGTCCAACGATGGTGTTGTTGCGACTGCTAGGGTGAAGACATGAAGAACAATTGAACTGTATGATCTCTCGTTAGGAGATAATTCTGGTAGTGTGACTTCTCAGCCGCCTCTTCGGAGATCTAATTACGATGAATGGTTGACTAATATTCGACTTACACTCAAAGCAAGGAAGAAGTTTGGATTCGTACATGGAACGATTCCCAAACCCGATGTAGATTTTGGAGATCTTGAAGATTGGGAAGCGAATAATGCTATAATTATTTTGTGGCATAAGTTCACAGTTGAAGAGACCTTGAAAACAACTCTATCGATTCATGGGTACGCTAAGGAGCTCTGGTCTCACATTCAAAGACGATTCTTGGTTTGTAATGCGCAGAGGGTTCAGAGGCTTAAGACGGAGCTTGCGAATTGTCATAAAAAGGGGCTTCGGATACAAGAGTATTATGGGAGGCATACTCAATTGTGGAGAGGTTTGAGTGATTATCAACAAGCTCAAACATTGGAAGAAATTGCAAAAAGAGAGAGAGAGAGAGAGAGAGGAAGATAAACTCCATCAGTTTTTGATGAGGCTCGGTGAAAGTGTGTATGGGACAGTGAAGTCTTCATTGTTATCACGTGAGACTTTACCATCAGTGGATGAGGCATATTAGGTCTTAGCATAGGTGGAGGCATTTAAACAAGTGATTCGAATGTTGACAGAGAAAATCGAGCATATGAGTTTTGAGGTTCAGACTTCATCTCGGTCTCACAGTGCAACCAACAACCGATCATGACCCATGTGTACAACCTATGGAAAGACAAGACATGTAGCTGAAAACTGTTTCCGGAAGCTTGGTTACCCTTCTTGGTGGGAGAGCGCCCTCGTCCTATGCTTGTTATTGGTTCTACAACGATATCACAAGCTTCTATGAGTCGCAGACGTGGTGCTGGTCCGTCAAGGGCAAATGTTATGGTAGATGCACCTAAGGGATCGACTCATTCTCTAGTCACATAAGCATATAAAATTGGCATTAGTGGCCTCACCGATGTGCAATGGCAGAATCTGGTTCCTATTCTCAATGAAAGTGACCAGACAATGATGCTGAAACTCAATGGTATGGTTTCTATTTCTTCTTGGATGATTGATACATGGGCGACGAAACATATGACATGTTTGGTTCATACACTTGCTGGGATTTGTGATATGCCGCCAATAGTGATTAAGTTACCCGATGGTCGGTCTACTACGTAAACACAATGTGGTTCGGTTCATTTGAGCTTTGATCTTAGACTACAAAATGTGTTATTTGTAGATGACTTACAATGCCATTTGATCTCAATTTATCAGTTGAATAATGAAAGAGCTATTGTTTTCATATCATTGTCCATTTGTGCATTATCTAAGACAACATTACGAGGATGCTGACTGGAGCTGGTGAGGAGTATAGTTGATGCAATATGGACTGAGCAGGGAGCGGGAGTGGAGCTGAGTGAGAGTGATCAAGAACTAGATGACGGAGAGGAGCTTGAATTGGGAAATTCAGATCAGATCACTTTAGTCCAAGATCCAATCATTTTATCTAATAGTCCAATTACAAGATCCCAAACCAAGAAGCTCTAACATTGAATTTCCGCATTGATTTAGTCTGAACCAATTTCGAAATCATATCAGGAAGCAAAGTAGAAGGATTCGACCAAGATGTTCAATTGCTTGGTTTTCAGCATTAGGTTTTAGATTAGATTTTAATTATTTCTGGTTTTAATTTTTGGTTTATTATTGGTGACAATTAGCCTTATTCTTGGTTTAATTTTTTTCGCAAAACTCTAGTAGATCATCTTTACCTAAACTTGGTATTCTGCAGACTTTTAGATTCATTCACTGTTTTTATCAAAAATCTCTTCACAAAGCTGTGAATCTCTGTTCATCTTTGAACAAACTTATCACCAAAGAGTTCATTCTCCAAGAGCCTTTCTGTTTAGGATCAATCAAAGAGTTCATTCTCTAGATCCTAAACACTTCTATCCAACCCTCAAAACCATCGATTCTATCTCCATAAATTCACAGAAACCTACACAAAAACCATCCAGGAATTTTGATCTCTTAGTTTCAGATAGATCAAGGGACTAAAAACCTCCCAAAGCTCAAGGGACTAAGAACCTCCCTTCTTAAGATTGCATCAAGTGGTATCAGAGCAATCTGAACAAGTGATCACGGGTTTTCCTTCTTCTCTCTCTGCGGTTTTCAATTTTGTTTATGGAGAAACACTTATTTCGATCTGATTCGTCACTTTTGTTCATCTCTTTTCTGTCTATCTATAAACTGCGAAAGGGCCAACCGGCTTAGTAGAAAATCAAAAAAAAAAAAATCACAAAAAGCTGAGGAGAAATCCAGCTCTAGTGGTAAAGCCTTTTGCTAACAAAAATCTTGCAACCTGTCTATCTTCTCTTCTCTTTTGGGGTAGGGAATTTATTTCTTAAGCTTGATTTTGTTTGTTCTTTGCTGAACCTGAGATTCATGAAAAATTTATAATAGAAACACTCAAAAATCGTGTGGAACATTGAGGGATTATGAGGGTTTGGCTATATTCTCTTATGCTAACTCGTTGTTTCAGTGATTTCTGCAGGAAACCATGTCAAATGACGAGTCTGGTGCTGCTGTTCCTGTTAACCTTAACGAATTGCATATGGAAGCTTTAGTTTATGAAATTGTTAAAAGATTAAAAACTAATGATCTAACCAGTACTTTTAACGTTGGAACAAGCAAGGAAACACGTTGAGGAGAAGCGCAAAGGAAAAAGAGTTGCTGGAACTTCAATTGCTGGAGCTACTATCTTCGACGAATCCTCCTCAGAAGATAACTCTGAGATGTCTCGTTCTGTGAGGGGAATTTCGCCAACCAGATCACATAACATGCGAGCTCAAAGACATGAAAAAATGATGATCTCGGCAATCTCAAGCTCTGAATCCCAGCTTTCACTGGAAAGAATGATCCATATGCTTATCTAGAGTGGGAAAAGAAGATGGAGCTAGTCTTTGATGTTCATAACTATTCAGAACCAAAGATGGTGAGACTCGCTGCAACTAAATTTAGTGGGTATGCTTTGCCTTGGTGGGATCAAATTGTGACCACCAGGAGGAGGATAGGCGAAGCACTGGTTTCTTTGTGGTTTGAGCTCAAAACTCTAATGAAATGTCGTTTTGTGCCCAACCACTACAATAAGGAAATCCATTAGAAACTCAGAAGGCTTTCACAAGGGTTAAAGAGCATTGATGACTACTATCAACAGATGGAGACTCTCATGATAAGAGCTGGAGTTGGTGACGATATGAATGCCACAATGACTCGATTTCAGGCTGGTTTGAACTGTGAAGTTCAAGACAGCTTGGAGATGCATGATTATGGCGCCATTTATGAGCTGCTCCACAAGGAAAATCTCATTGAACATCGGCTGAAACGCAAGGCGTCACAAAGAAATTACCCAGCAGCTACAAATCGCCCAAAGAAGACAAGTCATTCGTCAAACCAAGGGAGGAAACGAGAAGCAACTCGCAAGGAGACAAAGGAAAAGCACCTGTTGGTCGTTCCAGAGATGTGAAGTGCTTCAAATGCCAAGGATTTGGACACTATGCTAACGAATGTACCAACAAGAAGCTAATGGTGATTCTGGATAGTGGAGAAGTAGTCTCAGATGACGAAAATTAGCATCTTTTGAAAATGAAATTATAGACTATCCGGTCTATGGAAGCTTATGGTGACACAGAGATCCCTAGCAGTCCAAACGACATCATCTGAAAATTCCCAAAGGGAGAATCTATTTCATACTCGCTGTTTTATTTCTAATAAGATTTGAAGTTTGATTATAAATGGTGGGAGTTGTACTAATGTTGCTAGTGAAACTCTTGCAGGTAAACTTGGCATGGAAATGAGGAAGCATCCAAAGCCATACAAACTGCAGTGGCTGAATGAAAATGGCGAGCTAAAAGTGTCTGAACAAGTAATTGTACCCATTTGCATTGGACGATACAGTGAGGAGATTCTTTGTGATGTTCTGCCAATGGATTCAAGTCATATTTTGCTAGGAAGACCTTGGAAATAAGACAAAAAGGTTGTCCATGATGGGTTCACAAACTGTTATTCATTCAATCATCAAAACAAGAAGATAGTGTTGGATCCTTTACCTCCAAAAGAAGTATATGTAGATCAGATTCAGCTTAAATGCAGAAAAGATGAGGATAAACTCCACGCCCATGCCGCGAATGGTAAGGTAAAAAAGGGAAATGCTTCTCATGGCTAAGGTAAGTGACCTTACTAAGGCTATGCATCTTTCGCAGCCCATGTTTTTGTTTCTTTCTAAGGATACACTAACAGTTTCTACTGAATTGGTACCGGAGATTCCGAGTGATCTTAAGAACATATTGCAGGAATATGCAAATGTATTTCCAGAAGAGATTCCGTAGGGGCTGCCACCTATTCGAGGAATTGAGCACCAAATAGATTTCGTTCCAAGAGCTTCTCTTCCTAGCAGACCCGCGTATAGGACTAATTTGGAGGAAACCAAAGAGCTTCAAAGGCAAGTTGATGAGCCCCTGCGTCGTACTTGCCCAAGAAGTATGGAAGCTGGTGCATGTGTGTGGATTGCAGAGCCATCAACAATATCACTGTAAAGTATCGACATCCTATTCCTAGATTAGATGATATGTTAGATGAGCTGCATGGTTCTTGCGTGTTTTCTAAGATTGATTTAAAAAGTTGTTATCATCAGATTAGGATGAAAGAAGGAGATAAATGGAAAACTTCGTTTAAAACTAAACATGGCATGTATGAATGGGTTGTTATGCCTTTTAGACTCACAAATGCACCTAATACATGAGATTAATGAACCATGTTTTGAGAACATTCATAGGTCATTTTTTTATTGTTTCTTTCGATGACATTCTAATTTATAACAAGAGTATGCATGATCATATTAATCATCTAAAATTTGTTCTTGAAGTGCTTAGAAAGGAAACATTGTATGCTAATTTTAAGAAATGTACTTTCGGAAAAGATCACCTTGTGTTTTTAGGTTTTGTTGTTACAGCACAAGGAATCAAAGCGGATGAAGAAAAGATCAAAGCAATCAAAGAATGGCCAAGCCCAACGAATGTAAGCAAAGTTCGAAGCTTTCATAGGCTGGCTGGATTTTATCGAAGGTTTATCAAAGATTTCAGCACCATTTTCGCGCCTCTTACGGAAGTGATCAAGAAAAATGTGGGGTTTACGTGGGAAAAAGAAGAAGAAGATGCTTTCCAACACCTCAAAGGGAAGTTAATCAAAACTCCATTACTTGTTCTTCCCGATTTTTCTAAAACTTTTGAAATTGAGTGCGATGCCTCAGGTGTTGGAATTGGTGTTGTACTGATACAAGTAAGGAAATCCATCGCTAACTTTAGTGAGAAACTTGGTGGAGCAAGGCTGAACTACCCCACATATGACAAGGAGTTGTACGCATTGATTCGAGCTCTTGAAACTTGGCAGCATTACCTCTGGCCGAAAGAGTTTGTGATCCACACAGATCATGAATCTCTTAAGCATCTCAAGGGACAACATAAGCTGAACAAGAGACATGCCAAATGGGTAGAATTCCTTGAAACTTTTCCTTACATAATTAACTACAAACAAGGTAAGGAAAACATAGTTGCTGATGCTTTATCTAGAAGGTATGCGCTACTTTCTGCAAGGGAAACTAAGTTGTTAGGCTTTGAAAAAGTGAAATCTTATTATGTTGATGATCCTGATTTTAACAAGCATTTTAAATCTAGTGAGAACCATTCCAGCAGCATCTTCTATCAATCTAACGAATTTTTATTTTATGGAAACCGTTTGTGTTTACCACGTTGTTCTTTGCGAGAGTTGCTGGTTAGGGAATCACACGAAGGAGGCTTAATGGGACATTTCAGCATGGATAAGACTTACCAAATGCTGAAGGAACACTTCTACTGGCCGAATATGAGGAAAGATGTGGAAAAGCAGTGCAGCAGATGCATTATATGCGCACATGCTAAAGCAACAAACAACTCAATCTTTGTCGTTGTTGATAGATTCTCTAAGATGGCTCATTTTATTGCTTGCCACAAAACTGATAGTGTTGTAAATGTTGCCGACTTGTTCTTTAGAGATGTAGTACGTTTTCATGAAATGCCTAGAACCATTGTCTCAGATAGAGATGCTAAGTTTCTTAGTTACTTTTGGAAGACTCTATGGTCTAGGTTAGGGACTAAGTTGCTATTTTCTACTACCTGTCACCTTCAAACAGATGGGCAAACTGAAGTAGTTAATAGATCTTTTTCTACTCTTTTGCGTACTATGGTTGGGAAAAATATAAAGTATTGGGAAGATTGTTTGTCTCATGTCGAATTTTCTTATAACAATTCAGTTAATAGGACAACTAAGTTTTCACCTTTTTAGATTGCGTATGGCTTTAGTCTTTTGACTCCATTGTATTTGTTACCATTACCTTTGAGTGAACAAGCTAACCTTGATGGCAAAGCCAAGGCCGAGTACGTTGTTTCTTTGCATGAACAGGTTAAAAAGAACATCGAAGCCAACACTAAGGCATATGAGAAACACGCCAACAAGAAGAGAAAGGAGCTAATTTTAGAACCTGGAGATTGGATGCTGATTCGTTTGAGGAAGGAAAGATTTCTAGAATAAAGAAAGTCCAAGCTAAATGAGCAGAAAAATGGGCCATTCAAAGTACTGGAACGCATCATCAACAATGTCTACAAGGTAGATCTTCAAGGTAAGTATACAATAAGCTCTACTTTCAATATTGCTGACTTAATTCCTTTCCCTGCTGGAGATGCGGATTTGAGGACAAATCCTTTTAAAGGAGGAGGGAATGATGCAATATGGACTGTGAAGGGAGCGAGAGTGGAGCTGAGTGAGAGTGATAAAGAACTAGAAGATGGAGAGGAGCTTGTATTGGCGAATTCAGATCAGACCACGTTAGACCAAGATCCAATCATTTTATCTAATGGTCCAATTACAAGATCCCAAACCAAGAAGCTCCAAAATCAAATTTCTGCATTGGTTTACTCTGAACAGATTTCGAAATCAGATCAGGAAGCAAACCAGAAGGATTTGACCAAGATGTTCAATTGCTCGGTTTTCAGCATTCACTTTTAGACTTAGATTTTAATTATTTCTGGTTTTAATTTTTGGTTTATTATTGGCGACAATTAGCCTTATTTTTGGTTTAGTTTTTTCGCAAAACCCTAGTAGATCATCTCTTCTTAAATTTTGTATTCTGCAGACTTTTAGATTCATTCACTGTTTTTATCAAAAATCTCTTCACAAAGTTGTGAATATCTGTTCATCTTTGAACAAACTGATCGCTAAGGAGTTTATTCTCCAAGAGTCATTCTGTTTAGGATCAATCAAAGAGTTCATTCTCTAGATCCTAAACACTTCTATCCAATCCTCAAAACCATCGATTCTATCTACATAAATTCGCAGAAACCTACCCAAAAACCACCCAGGAATTTCGATCTCTTAGTTTCAGAAAGATCAAAGGACTAAAAACCTCCCAAATCTCAAGGAACTAAGAACCTCCCTTCCTTAGATTGCATCAATAGTGGTGATCTGTACTTTTTTTAAGAGTATGGATGTTGCAGCGACGATGCATATTCCTAACAAGACTTCGCTGGAGGTATTGCATAAATGTTTAGGCAATTCTTCTTCTAGCACAATGGGTTTTCTTTCTTTTTCGGAGTTTAGCAATGATAATGGTGTTTTTGATTCAAAGGCTTGTGACAGTTTGGCAATTTGAAATAATAAGTGTTTATGAAGTTATATCATGGGTTTAGAATAGCAAAGTCTTAAAAAGTGTGTCGGCTTCATAAATTATTGTATGGTTTTCGACAATCGCCCTGATGTTGGTTTTCCAAACTCACTGCTTTGGTCGAGCATGGATTTACTCAATGTCTACATGGCTACTCTATTTTCACATATCATCGTGGTAATGATTAACTTACCATTCTCATTTTTTGATGATTTGATGATTACAGGTAGTTCACATGGTTTGAATCACGAGTTAAAGAATTATCTAAGAACATGATTTCTGATGAAAGACTAAGGCCACCTTAAATATTTTTAGGGAATCGAGGTTGCTCGAAGTCCGACCAATCTATTTGTGCCAATGCAAATATGCGCTGAATATTATCTCCGAGATGGGGCTTCTTGGGGCAAACCCAGCCGCGTTTCCACTCGATCAAAACCACCGCCTAGCTCTTGCATATGGCAACGATTCTCATGATCTAAAAGGATATAGTCAGTTGGTTGGTTGGCTTATATATCTTGTCGTCACTCCCCTGGACATCTCATATGTCACACATGATTTAACTTAGCTTAGGCAGAAACCGAAAATAGAGCTCTAGGAGACGGCACTATGCGTGGTCAGATTCTTGAAAGGAAATTTGTGCCTAGGCGCACTTCTACGGGCGGATTCACCACTTGTGTTAATGGCTTGGTGTGACTTTGATTGGTCGGGATGTTCGCTCACCCAATGTTCACTAACAAGTTATTTTATTCAACTTGGCAATTCTTCCGTCTCTTGGAAAACGAAGAAAAAGATACAATTTCATGTCCCTCGAGCCATAAAATACATTGTCCATGAGCTCAAGTGGATCAAGTACATTCTCTCAGCTCTTTGTATTGATCATTCATCTCCTATCAGTCTTCATTGTGACAACCAAGTTGCGATTCACATAGCTCTAAACCCAGTCTTTCATGAACGTACAAAAAATGTTGAGAAATATCACTTTGTTCGGGATGCGGTTTAAAGTGGTCGTATCACTACTCGTCATGTCTTCACTCATATACAACTTGCGGATACCATGACGAAGGCACTTAGACATGCGAAATTTGAAGGTTTCAAGTTCAAGATAGGCATGCTTCATCATGGAGGGGGGGGGATGTTGAACAATATAGTATAAGTTTATATGCGTATATTATGGTATCTTTTAATAAGGTTGTCTAAACAAATACTAGTAGATACTTAGGTCAGTTCGCCCTAGCAATCCCTTATTCTCTCAGATCCGCATATCGAGACAAGTCTGAAAACAATTTTTTCCGACGGCGGCAACACATGGCTCGCCGACGTCACCTTCTCTCATCCCATTTGTACTCTTTTGTTTCTTCTCTTATTTTTTTCATCTCTTTGTGTTTGTTCGTTTTTTATTTTTCAACCCTTCTAAGTGTTTTCCGGTGATGCCTTCACTCATGGTCACCATAACTGTCGTCTTGGTCTCGTCCTCTTGGCACTTGTTTGTGCCCTAACATCGTCATGGTCAGCTCCTCTAGTCGGGAAATCCGGATATGATATCTTTTTCTTTCCTTGGAAGTGCTTTATGGAGTCGATTCACCACCATGGAGAGAGGTGCGCTCGGTTCAAAGTTTTATCTTCGACTATGGTTGCCTCAACAAACACAATCCACCAAAAAGGTCTTAACAGAACCAAATCTAGTGTAGTTTGGTCAGTTGTTCTTCCCCAACCTAATAATTCTATATTTGAGAAGCCCTCACGTAAAATTCACATATCTATCTTTAAAGGAGGTTCTTCGACGTCTTCAGTTACATCCCCACTAGAATATTTGTCTCCGGACCAGCTTGATGGCAGCCGTGACTAGCTCTACCTTCTAGGCAATCTCTCGAATCTTCATCCTCAACGTACTCCATATGGGAGAAATTTTTTTTACCATCAACCCTTCGGGGTACCTTCATCCTTACGGGGACCTTTATCCCTGCAGGGATTTTCATCCCCTCTTGGACCTTCATTCATTCGGAATCATTTATCCTAACCGCTTTGTTCTCTAGTAAATTGATTTGTACGAAATCGGTAGAGACTATGCTGTGCATTCTTGTGCGAACTGAGATAATGGATCTTATATCAAAGTCACTTTCAAAGTTGACTAATCCGTTGTCAGACATTGAGATCGTTGAAGACTGCTTATTCCTCGAGCTTGCTTGAGTTAGTTTACCTCAACAATCCACCTGATGCTTTATCAAGCTTCGTCAAGCTTGAGTCTCTATTCGTAGTTTGCAGCGTTAGCCAATAGGCTTGTTTGTCGAATTTGTGCTTATGTGCACCTCTTCTACGTAATCGCATTTGAATGAATGAATGAAATCTTTGTTTGAACAAAAAACAAAGATACTTAGGTCAAATCTCTTTGTATATGAACGATCCTCAAAATTAAGAAACGATTAATGAAAACTATTTTCGATACTCTTAGTTTTTTTGACAAACTTCATATATCATTCTTTCTGTCTGAGCTTAAAAATGGAGAAGAAACTATTTTGTTATGATTCAACAACTGGATAAATACGTATTGATTGATGTGGTGGATGAAGTTGGCACAAGGGTGTTGGGTATCATAAGGTAAGCGCTCTTGTTGTGAAGTCCGCGATAAAAAAAACAGAAAAAGTTGAAACCTTTAAAAAAATCGACGGAGTCAAATATTAGTCCATATTTTTTTTCATAATGTTAGAGTGATAATTATACTCTTTTGACTTATTTTCAAAGGACAATTACTCGCAACAAACTCTCCCACTCTAGATGTTAACTTTGATAAGGAATCTTCTATGCAACTATGCCACACAATTAATAGGGTGAATTATTAAACCGATAAATTTGGAAAAACTAATTGTAGGGGTGAGTGTTGAGGTTCAGTTTAAGTTTATTCAGATTTCGGATTTTTGGGATTAGAAGTTTAGATCTCATTTAAGTACTTATAAATTCCGGTTCGAGTTTGGTTCATATCTTAGCGGGTTTGGGTACCGTTTCAATCATGTAAAAGAATTTAAAACTTAAATATACCTATATAACCTCAAAATCCACAAAAAATATACAACATATAAATTTGAACAATGTATAATCTAATACCTATATTTAAAATGAAAAATAGATTTGGTTCGAGTATTTTGTTGAAGAAAAGATAGGTATTTTGAGCATTTTCGGCATTTCGAGTATTTGAAACTATTTTCGAATATTTTTGAGTACTTTTTGATACATTGGAGAAATTTGGATATCTTTTGAGTATTTATATTGGATATTTTAGATTTTTTAGATATTTATTTTGACACTAAATCTAAAATAACTAATATATTTAAGTATATAATTATAGTTCATGTATTTTCGGCATAAATATTTGAGTATGGGTTGGGTTCGGTTCCTTTTTTCGGGTATGGAAGTTTAGGATTCGTTCAAGTATTTTACCGTGTCCGGTTAGGATTTGGTACCGTTTTTCGGATGAGTTCAGTTTGGATTTTCGAGTTCTTTTTTTTCCACCTCTAACTAATTGATAGCGGAGAATGCATATAGTAAAGTTTTCCAAACTAGAATAATTTTATGTTCAATTACAATGTAAACTTCTCCGCTAAATAAAGTATGAGGATTTCCTCCGTATCGTTTGTGAAGATTACAACTTGAATGAGTAAATGAATTCAATTGAGCTTTTCCTATATGTTGCCTAATCATCTATTTGGAAAAATGACTTGCAAAACTCCTATCTTCTTCAATAACGAAAGACGGTCAGCCTCATTTCCAAATTTTTGCGTACGGAAATATATAGATATTCATAAATACTATGCAATCGATAAGTATTCTCGTCAGCGAGAGGCTAATGGAAGATGCATAGGGACGATGTATGTTGATTGTTGTAGTGGTCATTGTGATCTTAAAGGATGCTGCAAGCATATTATAGACATTATGAAATCACTACATGGTATAGATGTATCCTATAATAAGGTATATAGTGTGTTGCTATATGCACAAGAGCTGATCAGAGGTACTCCAAAAAGTGGTTATCATGGGTTACCTTCTTATCTTTAAAGAATCAAGAAGGCCAATCCAGGTACACTCAAAGAGCTTGAACTTAATGATAAAGATATGTTTAAGTATTTTTTCATTTTTTTTAGTGCTTTCATCAAAGAATTTCGGTTCTTGAGTTGGCTTGTTGTGGTAGATGGAGCACATCTAACTGGAAAGTACATATGTGATATGCTGGTAATCGTAGGCTAAGATGCAAAGTCAAGTATCTTTCTTATAGCATTTGGGATTGTAGACGTAGAAAATAATGCTTCATGAAATGGATTTTTATTCATTTCCATGGTGTGGTAAGTGATGAAAAAAATTTGGCTACCTTCATACATCAATAGGCAAATAAGGGTATATGTGCTTAAAAACATCTGCCAGTTTACCACGCAGCACATAGGGGTATATGTGCTTATCACCTGAAGAATAACCTTTTCTCATGCTTAAGAACGATAGTTATTGTGAATCTTGCAAATAGGACGTATATCGAGAGGAGGAGTTTATATATCTTTTTGATGTGAATTGTTGTAGCAACAATAAATTAACATAATATTTAGAGGAGACAAATTTTTGTTTATGGATTCATCAACATCTTCCAGGGGACAAATATGAGGTAATGACAAGCAATATAGTTAAGTTCATTAATGGCAGGCTTAAGAAAGGCCAAACGTTTCCTCAATTTTTTCATGACGAATATTAGTAGCCTTCTGTCATGATGGTTCTCGAAAAGATGAGAAAAATTTGCGTCCGTAAAACAAAGTTCTCTGAAAAAGCTAAATTTTACTGCATGAGAGACACCATTAGATAAAAAAATTTGACTTTTAAACATATTGATTCGAACTGTAGTTAAATTGATGGGGAATCTTATGCATGTATCATTGATCTACATGAGGTATGCATTCTTTCTTTCAAAATTGTTTTCCACTTAGGCTAAACATTTCTTAAAAACGTCTACCAGTTTTTAGAAAAGGTTGGCATCCCAATCTACGCTAGGTGTGATTCGTGTTTTATCTACATAGAACTTGTACTTGTAAAAGTTTGATATCGACAAGATTCCCTGCGAGCACGCTCGTAAAGTAGCTATAAGTAGGAATATTGACAATGTTATCCTGGTGGATGATGCATTCACAAAGTTGTACTTGTATGGATGTTATTCAGAAAATATTTACTATGTAGAAAAATATTTGGTTGTACAAGAAGATGTGGTTGGACAACAGTGTCGACCACCATTTGTTAATCATGATCTCGTAGACGAAAGATGAAGAGATATGTTTCTATTATTGAGAAGTATAAGCGATTCCGACAGAAATCAATTGGAAAAGAACAAGCAAAATGATTTTTCACAAAGCACTCCATCCCCAAAGAAGCAAAAAACTCTGAATAATGCACTGACTACTCCATTCTTTAAGGTCAACAACAACCAAGACGTAATTTTTCAGCCAAACTTCACCAGAATACTCCATCCTCGAGGATGACGAAGAAAAAATGGCGTAATGTATCTACCAAACTTCTCTAGAGTACTCCAACCACGACGATGATGCATTCTTCTTGGATAGGAATCAAGGTCCTCCTCAAACTCAAAGGAATGAGTTCAAGATCAAGCTTTAGTTCATAGACTTAGTGGAGAAAAATAAATTACATGGACTGCCCACTAAGCATCCTCTAGATCATATTGACACCTTTGAGGAAATTTGCAGCACTACTCATACGAATGGAGTTTCACTAACTACAAAATGTGCAAATTTTTTACATTCTCATTCAATGATAAAGCTTATGGATGAATTAAATCACTACCACCTCAATCCATTACTAATTGGGACTAGAGATGTTAATTTGGATTCTAGTTCGTGGGCTTAAAAGGGTTTTAACTGATTTTTAAATGGCCATGTGTACCCCTATTTATTAAAAGGGTTTAAATGAGTTAACCTTTTAAAACTCGTTTATTTAACTGGTTTTGAACATAAATAGACGGATACCCTATTAAATCCATATATATTTATTTAATATTTAAAAATGTCTAGAAAAGCCATTTATAAACAAAACTATAGATTTTTTATATTTTCTTTCTGAAACACATTCGTTTTATGAAGAAAAAAGTTCTAGAAAAAGCTTCTTTGATTTTAAACTATTTTTTTGGAAAAACATGGAACCGTGTTTTTTGGCAAGAAAACACGCAATCACGTTTTCCAAAGAACGCAGAATCACATTAAAATCGTTGAATCACGTTTTTGGCGAGAAAAATCGAAACCACATTTTTTTTTTGCAAAAAAACACGGAATCACGTTTTTGGCAAATAAAAACAGAATCGCGTTTTTGGCGGAAAAACGCAGAATCGCGTTTTTGGCGGAAAAACGCAGAATCTCGTTTTTGGCCGGAAAACCAGAATCACGTTATTGGCGAAAAAATGCAGAATCGCGTTTTTGGGGGAAAAAACGCAGAATCTCGTTTTTGGTGGGAGAATGCAGAATCGCGTTTTGGGGGGGGGGGAAACGCAGAATCGCGTTCTGGGAGGAAAAACGCAGAATCCCGTTTTTGGCAGGAAAACGCATAATTGCGTTTTGGCGGAAAAACGCATAATCGCGTTTTTGGCGAAAAACGCATAATCGCGTTTTTGGCAGAAAAACGCATAATCGCATTTTTGCCGGAAAAATGCAAAAATATGTTTTATGCTGAAAACATGAAAATCGCGTTTTTGGCGGGAAAACACAGAAATCACGTTTATAGTGGAAAAAGTAAAATTCCTTTTTAGCAAAAACGTGAAATTAAGTTTTGGTCGGATAGACGCATAATCGCATTATAAACGGAATATACGGAATCGTATATATAATCGATGAGAACAAAATAAATTAAATAAATATTATTAAATTATATAAAACTTATATGAATTAAGTGGATTTAAAAGGGTCTAAATGGACATGTGTAATATATATGAGTCTAAATGGGCAAACCCTAATAGACCTTAAAACTAAATGAACCTTAATAAAATTTGATCAAATATGATTTATCAAAAAAAAAAAAGAACCTTAATGGGTATGGGTCTAAACGGGAACAGGTCATAATGTGATGGGTCTAAATGGGGACGGATAGCCCATTTTAACATCTCTAACTGGGACGAATACAAATGAGCCTTCCTGAACTAATTCTATACTAAGCAGAGATCGAACTATATAAGGAGTAAAATCTCATGTTTTCAACAAGGACCAATCAAATCTTTTTATGAAGCATTGGAGAGATTCAATGAGTACACTAGGGATTACCCAAATCATGGTTTCAATAAAAGCGACATATGAAACATTTTCTACAATGAAATCAATCACAAATACAAGCTTTCTTTTGATACGACGAGCACTGAGAGTTTCATGACTAAATTTGTCCTCGAAGCCAAGATTTTGATCAAAAATCTTGATGGCTGTGATGCTAATAATGGTCCAGAATACACATGAAACATGCTAGCATCCATTTCTACAGTTAAAGCTGCATAAACTTCAGAGCATAAAACGATGATTTCTCATCTTTAAAGACAAATGTGGAATTCATGTTGTTGAAACCATAGGAGATGCAAATGAAGAACCTATGATGAACTAAGCTAGATATGGTACAGATTAGAATCAAGAATAAGTCAATTACATAGGTGGAAATTTCGAGAATTATTTAACCAAAGATTTCAGTTTCACCCAAACATGTCCTACTAGAATATTAATGTCGACAACCCTCAAGACAAAATCTATCCAGCTCAAAACTCCCAACAAGGAGCTAAATATCATCCTAAACAACAAACGTTTGGCAAAGAAATGTATAAAGTGAAGCAACCATTTAGTTATCCTCAAGTCGGTGCATCGAACCAACAAGAGAGCAAGTTTGATACTATGCTGAAGCAAATTTCCCAAGAGATGAAACGAAAAAACAAGGAGGTCGATGAGAGGCTAGAAAACATCTACAATGAGGTAACTACCATATGGAGCCATTTCAACTCATTTTTAGAAGTTTGAAGTTCAAATCGCTCAAACAAGCGAAGCTGTGCGAGAACAAGTAAACCCGAAAAAACCTTTCGTAAGGTCGCCACTCTAAAGAAGAATACACCTCCTAGGGATCTGCTTACTCAAGTAAGTCAACCTCTGGAGCGTATTTCAAATGAATCGAAGAGAGTTTACAATAAGAGACTCAAGACGATTCCTTTAGAGAAATTGAAAGCCCAAGAAAGTTTATCGTCCCTAGCTCATCAATGACAATACGATTGATGATTGCTTGTGTTACACTGGACCTAATTTTGATGTCATGTCACTTAAAATTTCTAAATATTTAGGGCTCTCTCATTTTTTTATCATCTCAAGTTTCCATTTTGTATGCCGATATGTCCATTTCTACAGCGTGTGGGCTCTTGTCCGATGTTCTACTTAAAGTATGAAGGACCTTCGTCCTCACTGACTTTCAAATCTTTTGTACGAGAGAGAAGAGACTAATCAACTAATTTGTGGCTCCAAATTCTTAGCCACAATTGGAGAGGTCTTTGATTTCCCAAACGAGATAATCTCCTTCGCAAAGGTAAACAAGTGATATCTCAGGTTTTAACCCTTAAATCACACTGCAAGTGCACAGCAAATCGCAGTAGTATTTCAGGGATCGAATCCACAAGGACCAAGATACACACTAAGATTCTTAGTTTCATATCAAGCGAGAAGACAAAAGATGGTTGTTTGTTGTTTTTAAATGCAAAAGTAAATAGAAGCAATGCTAAAAACGATGTAAATCAATGAAAGAAAAGCGTCAAATATTAGGGAATTCGCAGGAAATCAGATCATGAATGCAAGAAATTATCAGAGAATCAATTANTATCAAGCGAGAAGACAAAAGATGGTTGTTTGTTGTTTTTAAATGCAAAAGTAAATAGAAGCAATGCTAAAAACGATGTAAATCAATGAAAGAAAAGCGTCAAATATTAGGGAATTCGCAGGAAATCAGATCATGAATGCAAGAAATTATCAGAGAATCAATTAAGCACCATTCTAGAACTCAAAACACAGTTGTATAATTTTCCCACTCTCGTGGCTCCAATTACTATGTCTAAAAACCTAAAAGACTAACTCTCGTTGAATTCAAGAAGTTGAACATGCATTAGGTTCAGGTTTTGATTTGTTTACAAAGCACCTTAACATCAACTCTCGTTGGATAAGGATACTTTGCTCACAGGGTTTATTTTCAAGCAATCAAATCAACTCTCGTTGTATTCAATTAACCTAAGATCATGAACATGGTAGCTAATCAAGTTCATGCATTAAGAACAAT
>OVAN01003009.1:18745-30864 GCA_900406275.1 Anastatica hierochuntica
AAAAAGATAAAAGGGGTTCAGAAAGCTTCTCCAAAGGTTCCGGAGTCTGAGATTCGTTTCTCCAAAAGCATACAAAGAAAAAGCTAATAAGTCTGTGAAAAATCTAGTCTAATAACCTAATTTTCGTCCTAAAGTATTTACATAAGCTCCAGGGTCTTTTCTGCAAAATCTGGAAATTCTTGGGCAAAAAGAGAAATTTCCGAAACTGGACAGCATGTGATTACGAAAATGGCCATAACTTTTGATCGAACCGTTGGATTGTCTTCAAACCACCTCCATATGAAAGCTAACTCATGTAGCTATCTTGTGGCACAATTTCAGCTCGATCCAACGGTGGGAACCTTTTCACATAAGGCCAAACTTCTGATCTATCAGCATAATTCTGCATCTTCATAAATTTCTTTTTTTTCCAAATTGCTTCATTTCTCTCCAAAGCACCTTAAAACCTGTAAAAANCAAAAAGTCTCAAAAACAAACCAAAAACACCATTAGAAGTTAGTAAAAACCGAGTTATATCAACAAGCATGCCTTCTACCCAGTTGTAAGCTTCAATTCCAAATCAATTAATATTTTTTAAGACAAGAAGGTTATTCTATAACCTGAAGATAACGAAAAATATATAGAAAGCCTAAAAGAAATAAGCTCCTACGATCAAAACACCAATCTTTGTCAAACTGTCAAGAACGAGCACAAGGAGTATTCTTCGAGAAACATGTCTATCCAAGAACCAAAGGAATCTATTATGGATGAATTTGAAGAGGATAATGAGATTGAAAAATCCCCAATATCCTTTTCTAAGATTCGGATCAGTGTCTCAATAAGAGTTGATGTGAAAAATGATGAAATCGAAAAGAAGAAACTCGAAAGCACTCTAAAGCATTTTCTTAACGTGTTTGTGCTTCAAGTATAAATTGTACGCATGTTGAAGAATTCAAAATCACTTCCTAACCACCAATTGTAGAGACTCAAGAAACTGAAGGAACACCAATTTCTTTAGTGGAATCCAATCACGTCTAAAAGTGAAATGAGTTGAATTAATGACTTAAAACAAGACTTATGAAGGAAGTTACCCACAATTATTTTAAATTTTGTTTCTAAATATGTAGGACTTGGTTGAATGTATAATTACTTGTTTTTGTCTTTGCAAGATTTAAGGAAAACCAAAAAAATTAAGATTCAAGACAAACACCGAAAGTGCTTTCAAAATATACTTATATTGGACTGTGATTGTTTAAACTTTTGGTTTTGGGAGAAATGCCCCACAACCCGACACGAACGATGATGTGCCTCAGATTTAATTATTCAATTTTAGCGACAAAGCATAGTAAAATAATTTGTGCATCTCCTGGAAAATTCTTACATCTTTTTAGACTAGAAAAGGATGATGAGGCCCACGAATCCAATCAAATATTCAAATAAAAGAAGCTCGAGTTAAGCGATAAATTCATGAAAAACCGACGATATAAACTTGGAAAATGCCAACAATAGATTCAATTGGGGAGATGCGTGCATTTGGCCATTAATCTTGGTTAGTCAAAACACAATATCAAATGAGGTAAACCAAACCACGAGCTTCACTTTTTTATAAGCTAACAATGTATGAAATAGATTATGCCTGAAATAAATCTCAGAACTGTCAAAATAAAAAAAAATTTCTAAAAGCTAAAAATTCATTACGGCGTAAGACATATTGATATCCAGTAGCTGGGAAGCAAATAAACTCAAACCATCAAAGATAACAAAATAACTTTGTTAGAATTTTAATGCTTCAAAATTAATTTTAGCTAACATAAGTGTCTTTGTCGGTTATCTAAGAAAAATTCGTTGAGCCAAAGGTGATGTTTTAGATGCGAACCAAGTTAGCATGACGAAGATTCAAAAGGAAACATCATAAGACGGAGATTTCTGTCTGAAGAATTTGGTCACAGGAAGGTAAAATTTGAGAAATAACCGGTAAGCTCATTTCCTCGCCCTTGATGACTAAGTGGCTCGGCCACTAGCTCATTGACTGTCCATGCTTAATACTACCAGCAATGTTCCGAGAAACAAACGAATGCTAACGTGCATGTCATCTTGATGTGAGAAGATTTGATCATCCAAACATGTCTTACCGTCCGTTATTCGCGTCTTGCAGCCTATATATCATTATTCGAGCCTATAAATACTTAGATACCATTCCCGACTGTCTAGATCACATCATGAGCAACAAAATTAATCAGCAAATCAACCCAGTGACGATTCGTTCAAAGGAATCAACTACAACCAATATTTTTCAGCCATGCGCCATGGCCATGTGACGCGTCCTCACAGTTCATATCGGTTGATGGTACGTTCATACCGGTTGATGGTATGTTCATACCGTCCTGGGACGAAACACCCCTCCCAACCGATATCTCCTCCATATGTGCCTCATCCGTAGTGTCCTTTTCGTCGGATGCCTCATCTGTAATGTCATGGCCTTGTGACGCGTCCTCACCGTTCATATTGGTTTCTTGTTGGCATTTTGAAAATGAAAAAACTCGTAAAACTTTATCTCTTTCTTTAATAGACCTTTTAGATCCATAAGAACATAAAATTTAAGATTTAGGGATTTCTCTAATCTTGCCGAATTCCAAATAATTTGCAAAAGAGATTCCATTTCTTCACTCATTATTCACACAAATCCAATGTATGTTCTCTAAATCTCCAATTTCTCATACTTACAAGTTTTGGTACTTTATGAATTTCTTTGAATTTAGGTTGTTCTAACTAGATTCCTAGAGATTAGAATTAGAAATTTTTGTTTGCATAGGATTGACAAATTGAATTTGTATTGAGCACATTCCCACTAGAATCTAAAATTTCACAATTTGAAAATTTTGGATTTTCATAGAAACTGAAAATTGTAGATGAAATTGCTAGATATACTTATTTTAATTATGTTTTTTCATGTATAATTATGGTCTTCTAATTATTTTTTATTATTGGACCTTAAATTAATAGTTTTGGTGATGATTTTTGGCATAAACATAAGAAATCCAAAAATTGCAATGTAAATTTGAGAAATTTGTTTTTGTCTTTTGCTAGAACTCATTTCATTATCTCATATTCATTGTGATATCTAATTGCTAATCCAATTTGCATATAGATATATATGGTCTTGTTTGAAATTTTCAAGAGACTCCTTTGTTCTTTGAGATTTTGGTTTTTGTAGGAGATTTTCAATGGCGGATTAGGAGAATGCAAGGTGATCTAAAAGAATGGCAATACACAAGGAGGCTTCCCTGATGATAAAGAACCAAAAAAATTTCTAAAACCACAAAGGCAAAGAAGACATCAAAGAAGGCAAAAGAGAAATAGGATAGATATTGATAGTGATAGTGAAGGGACTTTGAGAAACACCTTGAGAGATAAGGAGGATGGAGAACAATAGGAGGACATGTGGTTTTTTTAAGTTACACAAAACATTGTTGACAAGTCGTCTCCCAAACTAATTAAGAAGCCACGAAAATCAGGAGCCAAATGGCCCAATCTCATGATTATAGCTCCAAAACCCACAACAAGGATTGTTGGAGCCAAGATGGATCATACCATCAACTATGGAGAAGCAATTGACTCAATTAAGATTCAAGCAGCCTTGACGATGGATCTTTCTACACTTGATCAATTGGATTTGAGAAGAGGTGTTGACTAGTTTATAGATTCTTTACATTGAAAGGCATTCATGGAGCTTCCATTTCTAAAATATGAGGATCTGACTAAGGATTTCCTCAGCACATTGGAACTTACTTACCCTTAGAACAAGGAAGCTAAGGATAGAGATGGTGTGCTTACATTTTCTACACATGGATTTGTCCATTGTCGTTATTATGTGATGTTTTGCATTAGATTGTTTGGGTGAACCTCATTTTAGTTCAATCAGGGACTCTTATAAGTTTTTAAATAGGTTTTGCTAATGAAACAATGAATCTCCAAGTAAGCAAGGAAACTCATATTACACATCGTGCAGTGACATATGTATATAGACTCTTCTTAGCAGATTTTTAGCAGGACAGAGCAGAGTTCAATGCTTCGTGATGAGCTCTTTATACTAATCTCATCTTTTTTGGAGACTCTTCGAAAGGCGAATATGGATCAATTATTGTTAAGAGCATGATAGAGGTGAAACATAAATATGCTAAGGAGAAGAGAGAGACAAATTATACTTCTCATTTTGGTGAGATCATCACGACCATCATGAGCAACAGAGGCGTCGATCTCAGCACAGAGACGCCTTTAGGTAGTAGCAGTACATTGGACCTCACGGGACTTCAAAGGACTCGATTTTTAGTAGGTTGGGTTTAGGGCATTGAGACTTTTGCTTACCTCTATACGCCTCCTTACCAAAAAAAATCAAGAGTGTGTCCTTCTCCCCTTCAAGTTTTACCAGCTCTTCAAGACGGTATTACTCTCTTTGACCTTATTTGCTCTCAACTTTTCACGCGACCACCATTATGTCCCATTCTTAGGATGAGAGAGTATTACACAGTCAAGGTCAGAATAGTCTAGGCAACATCTCTTGTTGGAACTTCACTATAGAACCTTTACTTATGTTGTTTTACCGAGCCAAACTTTGGAGGAATTGCATATTGCTTTAGTTGAGGACCGAGTGAGGAGAGTTAGATTGGAGAGGATTTTATCTAAGGTTGTGAGACACTTGACAAGATCACTTTTCATTAGAAATTCCAAAGAGTAGAGCTATTGGCTGATGGAGACTTAGAGAGTTTCTATCTTGTCTCAAACTTAAGGCATGACAATGGAGAGACTTCCGATGTTTTCCGGATTGACTATTCAATACAAGTAGGATTTACGCCCATTGATGGTCTTTCAGCAGTGTGCAAGAAGGACCCATAAGATGTGGATGACAATAGTTCTTCACACGATTTACCATCGCGCTACCACACCCATAAGAAGATATGTACTATTGGTTCTTCTGGTCAGCCTACCTTTTGAGTTACCATTAGGTATCCTCGTCGATGTCATTTTCATTTTATTTTCCATTTTTATTTAGTCCAATCCACCCTACTATTGACTGCTTATGCACCGAGACAGTGCTAGGTAAGCTCAGAGAGATTTCTCTATTACTAACATTGTTTTTTCTTTTCTTATGTACTTTTTTGAGTCATTTTGATGTGTTTACTGAGTCAAAACAAGTTGGAAACAATGATACACTTTGCATAAACCTCTTTTGGTGTTAATTTTTCATGTTTATTCTATGATAGTTATTGACTAAAGATTTCACTGAACGGAAAATACTGAGCAGATTGATGAGACGATAATATCCCTTAGTACTAGGATTTTCAAAGCTAGCTCCACTCTTAAATGAATTTATTTTTTCATCTTGGGCTTGGTATACTTTAGATAGACTCCTCATCTAGGTCTGGCACTATAAAAAGTTCTAGTGAGTAATGTTCATTCTACTATTTCTCCCGTTTGAGATGGATTTAAGGTTTGATTATATTTTAATCAAAAATTTCGAATCTATTGTAGTCAGGGAGACTTATTCTACTTGTGCTTCTTTTTAAACGAAAGAAAAAAGAGAAAGAGATCGATAAAATAAATAAAATGATACCCAAAAAAAAAGGAAATATCAGCGTTAAAGAAAAAGAAAAGAATGAGGGTACAACTATACAAAGAACTTATGTGTCCAAGAACTTGATAGAGTCTGAATCACTTGTTCTTTGATCGATATTCTCTCGATGAGACTGCACTTAAGTAAATAAAGGAGCTGGTAGAGATGATGAGTTTCTTTGTGTATTGTGACTTGAATTTGGACGGTTTCTAGCGATTGGGAAGTATGCGGAAGTTAACTTCTAAAGTTGATGTTGTAGTAAGGAGATAAATGAGAGGACCCCGAGGCAATGTTCAAGGCGACAATGGTAAGTTTACCCGTTTAGAAACCTCTTTTATGTTCTTAGATTTTTTTTTGCTTGAGGATAAGCAAGAAGCTAAGTTTGAGGGAGTTGATAACGCCATTACTTTATTGTTTTTAGTTTGAATTTTACTTATTTATTTGTAAATTTTCAATGCTTTTCCAATCTTTAGAGGTTGCTTTCTCGTATTTTTGATTATAGGGAATAAACATCAAAAATGATGAAAAACATGCTAAAATTTCGTCATTCATATTTCCATGAAGATTTCAAGGTCGAAATAAGAAGGAAGACGTTCAATCATTTGAATTTTGCATCTTACCAATGTGGATAGATTCTGCATGTGGAAAATTACTTTTGATGGAATCTCTTCCTTCAATGGATTGAGCTGAAATTTTGACATATGATATCATCTTGAGTTAGATTTCGAATTCAAATGGTCTGAAATCATTTGGAGCTGTTACCAGTGAGTTGCACTCGATTTACTAAAGATGTCAAACTGCCTTAGAAACAAAGCAAGAGGAGCACATAAGCATGAATATCAGTTGGCGTCATTTTAATATCGGTCCAAATAACATTTTTTCATATGTCGATATTTTGTTAAATAATAGGCAAACGACAGAAACATGTCCCAACCCAATATTTTCTGGTTCATCACCCCGAAACAGATTTTTCCTAAACCGACTAAATCAGTAACGACATAAGCAAAACCTAATCTTCTAAATACATTTTTAGCTTCTTTAGGAGAGAGAAACATGTTCTTACAACATTTTTCAAGTTCATCTTAGAGCTTTAGAGATTTCTCATTGTTCTTCAATTTTAAGAGTTTCATAGGAGAAGATCTCGATTTGTATCTTGATATAGAGAAAATTTCTAAACTCATACTCTTAATACATGATGTTTTTAGTGATTATTGTTTGTGGTGATTTGTTCTCTATGTCAAACTAATTTGATTGTTAGGTTTTATATTTTCAAAGGTTTCATATAGTTTTTGTCTTGATTGATATTAATGCATGATTTCGTTACCGCATATTTTAAAATCTACTCTTAGGTTAATTTACATTCCAAAAGCTTGCTAATTTTCTTAAACTAATCTCTTACATTCCAAAAGCTTGCTAAGTTTCTTGAACTAATCTCTGACAAGCTATGGCTTCGAAAGTAGATCGTTCTGACTGATTGCACTTATCAAAACTTGTTTGCGAGTTAATGCATGTTTAACTTCTACAGTAAACATGCAAAGTTGAGTTTATTGGTTGTTTAAATATAGAATCTTGAGCCTCGAAATCGGAGAGGATTTGCCTTAGTGATTTGAGTTCTAGACGATTTATAATTCCAATCCCTGAAAATATTAATTCATTGATGTATGATTCATTGCGAATTTCCGACGTGTCTCACGCCTTTTCCCATTTATTTAAACACTATTCGTTGATATTTTTCTGATGTTCGTTTTTTATTATTTCACTATCTTTGTTTTTTTGATTTAGCTAAAATTGATTAACATAGGTTCGTAATGTGAAATGAAGTCCATGTGGGATTCGATACCTTAAATATAAACACCAATAGTTGTAAACTTGCATCTTAGTGTCATTATTTGCAGTGAATCTTGACACGCATCACATGTGCAAATCTTAAGACGACATATTTAAAATGTTTTGTCATTAATAAAACTTAGTTATTCGAGGTATATGAGTTTTTGACGAAAGTCTAATTAGTTGAGATAATTTGTATTAATGATGAAGAAATGCGGTCTAAAGTCAATAGTAGGGCCACCAAATTATCTAGTGGGTCATGTTTCCCTTTATAAATCTAAAGTCTTGACTAAAAATGTATTAGTCGTTGTATTATATGGTCTTGACTAAAACTAGTCGTTGCATTATATGTTCTATCAATATGATTAAATAAAATGATAATTAAATTTTGAGTTTGAGAAGAGCAAGTAGGTCATTGGTTACACCGTTGTTGTTGTCATCTCATGAAGCAATGGTTCGAACCCTGCATCTACCTCTAGTGAGAGGAACTATTTGATATTAGGTTACAAACACAGAAAAAAACTTTGAGCTAAGAACTTGATTGTGTTAAACAAAAAAAATAAAATGTATGATTGTTTGATTGATTGGAAAGAGTTTCAATCTACCATGTGAAAACGAAAACGAAAGGATAGTCTTTGTAATATGAAGAAGAAATTTCAATGCTTGTATACGTTTTCTCTTAGCTATAAAGGTCGTCAATGCATTAGATTTACATTAAACTACATACTCTTTTTAACCCTAGTATCTCCTTATGAGATTGAGACACATGCCCAAAGTTGTCATGTCGATAAACCTCAAAATGGTTGGGATTGATGCATTTGTACAGCAATTGTTATAGCTTTAGGAGCAATTCTTACTTTGTTTTGTCTCTTTATGAGAAGCTATCTTTTGAGCTATAATAATAACTTTTTGCTATCAAATCTTTATCTTTGCTTAGCAAAACACTGTTTGACCCTTTCTTCTTCTCATCTTTTTTTGGATCCTTTCTTCTTCTCATCTTTGTTTGACACTACACAATTGTTTTTCTGTTTCATCACATATCATCCCAAACCTATTATCATCAAGGAAGTACATTCGAATATATCCTAATCCTATATATACTAGTCTTATAGCGAGACCATTTCTAAGAAGGATCATCTTTATCGTCTCAATACTCAGGGATTTTACATATGAAAGCACAAAAACAAGACCTCACTCAAGTAAGAACAATGAGGGGTTTAAAACGAAAGATTTGGGTTTAAAGCTGGGGTACCATCCTTAAAATGAGAATGACTACTTGGTTTGGATAAAGTGGTACAAAGGGATAAAACAATCCAAGTGTCAACGTGCTTTTACCATGGCTAGTGATTTTCAAGTTTGTAAGCAAGATTAATTTTAAAGTTCTATTACGTTTCATTTCACGAGGCTTAAATTCAAATCATGCAAGATCCAATATATACGCAAACAATTAAGGTGAGAGATTTGATCATGAATTTCTCATTTTTCGGTTTGGCTCAAGCTATGTACAACGTCTAACAAAGGTATTGGTTGACTTCCTAAGCATAACTCATTTACATGGTAGTTCAATCATCGTCTTCAAATGCATACACCATCCTATATGATTCTAAAATCAAATCCTAAATATGCAAATGTGATATGTAACTACATGAATTTTTTGGAAATTTTTAAAATTTATCGATTTTTTTTGTTTTTCTATGCCTTAAGTATTAACAAATGATGCATGAGACTTAAGGACAAAAGTGAATACAAAACAACTAAAATCAAAGTTACACACAATTTCTCCTCCCCAGACTTATTCATCATTATCTCAGTGAGCACATAATTAAAAGAAAGAAGAAAACACACCAAACGAATGCATGGAAAACAAAGAAAATGGTATTTACGATGGTCAAAGTAGGTACTTTACAACTAAGGATCGATTTGGGTGGGTGGAGCACTTGAGGAAGCTTTGGAATGATGTCTTCTTCTCACGGTGTCTCCATGCAAAATTATTTTGGAGGCCAAAACGGGAGGTATGTATATCTACCAAACGAACTTTAGAGGCATGATTTTTATGGATGATAATGTGTATTTGGGAGGCCAAAATGGAGGTGTGTATGCCTGACAGACGAACTTCAGAGGCATGGCCTTCATAATACAGAACGTCGATTTGGGAGGGCAAAGATGGAGGCATTTGCGTCTACCAAATTAACATCAACTGCAGTCTCATTTTCTAAGTTCAATGTATGTTTGGTTGTTAAAGACATGAGGCCTACAAACCTCCCAAATATGCAATCTGAAGTTTATCGCTCTAAATGAGTCCTTGTTGATCCCAAATTCAATCTTTCACTCCAAGTACCTAAGCCAGCATTCAAAAAAAAGAAAACATGAAATAGAATATCATTGCACATAGATTGTATATTTACAGGGGAAACCATGAGAATGCTTCCCAAGAGCGTTTATTTATCACCACTAAGCTTGATATTGTCTTTTTAGTGAGCTAGTGGGTGATGGAATGAGGACCCCTGAGACTCTCAGCTCCCTTGTCGACAAGCTTGAACTTTATGATCCCTCCCAAGTTATCGTCAATAACCTAGGATCTTGTTCCATCATCTCATTTGGGATCACACTCCTAACTCTTTTAAAAGGATTGGGAGAACCTTTATACTTGATCTTGTACTCAACAACTCCATCTTTGTGGCAAAGTGGGACAAAAGTCATCAATGGAGCATCACGAGTCCCAAATTGTGCCTTATCATTATTGACATTATTTTCTTGGTTAGAAAACAAATTGGCAAGGTTATAATCATTAAAGTTCTTATCATTCTCAACCACTAGTTGTGGTTTGTCTTTTCCCTTTTTTCCATGATGCCTCTTCGCTTCATAACCATACCAAGAAAAGCTTCTTGATAATCTTCTTTGTTGTCATCTTTTCCAAACAACCACTCAAAATCTTCACTTAGATCAAACTCCTCAACCAGTTGTTCTCTAACACCCATAGTATTGATTGTCCCACAATACCCAATGTACACATTAACCATCTTGTAGGTCTTCGTGGGATCAATATTGGCAAGAATAATCTTTTTAATTCGGAAGTCTAACATAGCCCCAACCGTTTCAAGGAAAGGAGTGCCTAATAGCAAATGGAATTCACTTGGACCCTTCCTTTTAACAACAACAAAATCCAAGGGAACTATACTCCAATCTTCAAAGGATAGTCTTCAAGCTTCCCCATCGGTGACTTGATTGTTGAATCACCAAGAGTTGTAGGGGATGTTGGCTTGATCAAGTATTTGATACTATATTTTTTAATTATATAAAAAGATATCACATTCACACTTGCCTCGGTGTCCACTAGTGCGTCTTCTTTGAACCCTTCTCCTAGGAAGTAAGGGATCATAAACTTTACAGAATTCTTTTGTTTAAGAATATTTTTTCATCTTTCATAGAAGGTAATACATCGTGTTTTCTCCCTAATAATTCAAGCTTCTTTATATTAGAAACATGCTCCTCAAGCATCGCCTTACGCTTCGGATTATCTTTAGCCAATTCCCGTAATTGAAGAGTTAGAGGATTAGGTCATCCATTTGGTGCTTGAAATATTCTTGAAGGTTTTCTTAGGAACCATTGTGGGAAGGGTATAGGCGGTTGATAAGGTGGAACATCCGAGTTGGATTTCACCAAATGTTTCTTCTCATTCTTTATCGTGCTTTTCTCAAACACCTCGATAGCTTCTCATTTTGACTCGTTCAAAATCTCATCATCAATTATTGAGCCTTATTTCAACATTTTAGAGCAACCTATGACCAAAACCTTATCAAAAGTTCCCTCATTATATCCTTAGCTTCCATATAAAATCTTATAAACCCATTCTTACAATCAACAAGTAACTTAAATTCTCTTATTGATTCTTTGGCTTGAACCTTACCTTTGACTTCTGCTAACACAACATTATAATAATCTTTAGTATTGGTCTCAAGTTTACCCGACAAAATTCTTTTCCCATGATTCTAAGAGGAAGAAGCCACTTGAGCAATTTTATTGTCCAAAGTTTTGAATGAACCGAGAGATTCTCAAACTTAGCATTCAATTCATTCATTCCACAAAAACCTCTGTCAATCTTTGTATTAACTTCAAGCATTCTCTTGCTCAATTCAATAACTCCCTTTCTTGCCCTCTAAAATTTGTTTCAAAAGTAGCTTAGTCTCATCTTCTTGGGGAGGTTGGATAGATGGGTTTCCTGGGTTTTGTAGGAGTTTAAATGGTCCTTTGGATGGAAGTTACTTTGCACTTGACCTTGTTTTTGTTCCTTTAGGGTCGGGTAGTTTTGGAATTGTGGATTCTCGACGTTTGGATTCTGGTATGAGATGTTATCATTGTAAGGCTTGAAGGCGGATTAAAAGGATGTAGGGTAATATCTGATGTATTCGTATTTTATCGATTTTTATTATTGTTTAATTCGAATAAAATGGTGTTTTAATATGTATTTGGTTCTTTTTGGAGTCTTTTGGTGTTCTTTAGTGTTTTTACAGGATTTAGGTTGCTTTGGAGCGAAACATAACAAATTGGGCCAAAAACAGATATTTGGAATGCAGAATCCTGCTGAAGCATCAGAAGTTTGGCCCTGTTTGAATAACTTTCCACCGTTGGATCGAGGTGAATTTTGACACAAGATCCCTGCACCTGGATCGATCGATCCCTGTCCTGACGCGACCAAAACCAC
>OVAN01003010.1:0-30845 GCA_900406275.1 Anastatica hierochuntica
CTGTGCACTTGCAGTGATATATTTCGGGTTAAAACTCTGAGATATCAAAAGTCTTAACTGTCCAACTATAAAATAATCACTCCTACGCCGTTGTGTAGTACGCATCCGGTTGATCATCCTTTCCAGCGCCTAGTGTCTGGTCAGGTAACAAGTCCCATCCAGATCACCAGAAAGAGGATACTAGTGACTCTCCAGACATTCTACTCGAATGTCGATACCTCATGGATCACTCCCGAAGGAGAGTCTGTGAACTCTCTTGGGTCACCTACCCGGTAAACCCCTCCATGGTCACCTACCCGGTGAACCATGCCATGGTCACCTACCCGGAGAACCATTCCATCCTTTACGGGTTCCTGAACAAGCGAACCCATCACGATACCTACACTTAAACGTTACACCTGCACAAGTTTGTTATACCTTCAGAGCCAGAGCCTGAACGATATAACTCAATCATACAATTCATAACATGAATCATTAAATGCTATAACCTCTGAGTCGAGGCCCGAACGATATAGCCCAATATATTTCACAACAACATGCAACAAATCATCAACATTATTATCATACCATCAATCATCTTGCAACACACATCACATATCCATCATATCATTCTCATTAACCATTTATCTTTGTCCGCATCATTTATTTATCCATTTTACCATTCTGTAATTCAACAGACTTAACACAGTACCCTTGTTTTGCAGGCGCTAACCGCACCTAACTATCCATCCTATAATCGAGACTCACCTGGACATGTTCGGATAGGTGGTTTGGCTTTGTAACGACTTGTCCTTACTTTCCTATGTCGCAACCGGTTTCCATGAACCTCTAAAGAAATAATTTAAGACTTAGATTTCCGATATTCAGATGATCGGAAATAATTAAACTACTTAGTCCTAATCTAAGGATTAACTCTACTCTAAGAATTAAAAACTAAATTAGAAACTAAGACTAGGGTTTAAGGCTTACGTTTTGGTCTTGCTAGGTTAGGAGGATCCAAGAGTTACTTAACATGTGGGAAGAATAACTAAAGGTGGGATGGGGTTTATATAGAAATGGGAAGTGAAGGATGTGGGGTTTTTGACGTGAGAGAGCTTAAGAGATGGAGGAGGTGGCCGTCCAAGGCAACCAATGGGAAGAGAGTTGGTGGCTGGGTGAGTCACCACTCCATTACGCAACAAAGAAATGCCACCCATCTGTCTAATTCCGTCCAACGCTTATCCGAAGGTATCAAAACAATTTCCGCTCGTTTCCGGTCATACCAAAAGTAATTCGAACTGTATGAAAAATTATTTCTTCAACAAAAATATTATTTTTTCCTTCCAAAAACATTTATAAATTATTTTCAAAGCCATTTTTCCTTAACGACTTCATAATAATTTCTCGATAGATTTTCTCACCCGTATAAGGAATTTTAGGGCGTACCGTTGGCATTTTCGATTCACGAAATTTCTCGAGAAACCTTCCCGTACCATCAGTTCTTTAATATATTCAAATTCAAAATATTTGTTCTTCTCAAATAGCTCAATTAAACTAGGCATCCATTTCACCCCACCCGACCAATCACTTCGCAACTCTTGCAGACGTTCCTTAGCAGCATTCCGCAAGCCTCTTCAAATAACTGTCTTGAGAAATTGATCCCTAGGCCAATTTCACTTGTGTCGTGACCATGGCTTCTTGGCTAAGTCCTATGGACTTGGTTTCCTCTTTTCTGACATTTCTTCTTCCATTCTCGATCTTCTCTGTGATTAAGGCATTTCCTGATAATGCTCATCTCGACCATTTGATTCCCGCATAATTCTCTCACGCCAGAGCCGTTCAAGGGCTTTACCCATATTTATTCAACCGTCAATACGTAAACCATTCACCAAAATGTTCTTTTGTTCATCTTCTCGGCTATTATATTTCTTCGACCACAAATCGGATCTTGTCTGTTTCCTAATTCTTATTGAGGGTCATTACAATGCCGATGAAACTAGCACAAAGATGGAAGATGATCATCAAATACAAAGTAAAACATGGGAAAAATGGACCACAAAACCTCTCAAATTCGTGATATAAATATCAATCTTGATCTTCTATGTTCTCATCTTGAAGACGTTGAGAAGAAACTAGTGAAGAATGAAAAAAACTTCACCAATTTCATCACTAAGCTTAAAGACTTGCAGGGAGAGTTTTTAGCCTTTGATTTCCAGTCATTGGATGGTCAAAGATCACCCCATGGAGTTGTACCTCGCACGTATTTTACGAGGATAGGAAGGATCCGAGCAACTCAACCAAAAACCTGACCTCGGTTTGAGCGTAAGAACGACAATATCTACGTGGGAACAAGAGAATTTAATGCCTCTCTAATGCCTTCATTCCAAGGGAGAATTATAAGGCATTTATCAAGATATCTAGGGAACTACCAGCTGCTATTATATTTAATAGAGCATGGGCTACTCAATGAGAAGTCAAAAGTTGTTTTCGGAAACAACATACCAGACATGGAGATAATTGAAGTCATGTTCAACAACATCAAGGACCCTAGTAAGTATCTTACAACTCTCCATACATTGGAGGATCCAAGGCTCTTTATCATTAAGTGTTTGATCAATAAAAGAAAATTTAATAATATTTTATGCGACTCTGGTGCTGGAGTAAATGTTATGCCAACATGCTTTGCAGAAGAGTTGGGTTTCACAAACCTAAGGCCCTCATAAATGTCAATAGCCTTCGCTGACGGATTAATAAGGATAACTATAGGAGAATTACAAAGGATTCTGATCAGAATAAACGCAAATCTCGTACCCACAATTTTTCAAATAGTGAAAACATCAGTAAGACATACATCAAGCTTATTACTTGTAAGAAGCTTCATAGCAACAATAGGAGTAGTTATAGATTGGCCAAAGACGCATGAACTTTGTTCATGTTTATAAAGACCTTTACTACAAAATCTCATCTCAGCAATGGAGTTTCAGTGTTCTCAACCGATCCAAAACAATGCAATGAAGCTAGAGGCACAAAACAGAGTGAAAACTTCTTCTCAAGGATCTACAACAAGAGGATGGGGATTAAAATCCCCACTAGAGCATCCTCACATCTAAAATGTCAAGGAGTCAAATTAATTGACTACAAAAAAGAGTTTTATGTGAGACAACCCATATATTTTATTTCTTCAATTTATTTTGGTTTTGATTTTAAGTCTTTGATTCTAGGAATATGTTAGTTAATTTTGGGGTTATAAGTTTTTAATAAATGTTTTTAAAGTTCTAATACTTTGTTTTTTTTAGGGAACTTACTTTTGAAAGGAAGAAATTTGGAGACAAATCAATCCAAAATTGTTCAAGAAGTTCAGATTATCTTACCGGGTAATGGAGCCATAACTCCAAATTTCGCCAAAAAGAAGCCCCGACCAGTGGGAGGCTTATGTAACTCAAACAACATAGGGACACAAGGTCACGCCATCGGCCATGATGGCATCCAGGTAAAAACCCGAGGGACCAAGCCTTGCCAAATGATGCAGCCTCCTTTCCCGTCTGTGCCCCCCAAAAGCATCCCACCAGCCATCTGTTTCTTTTTGGCACGAACCGGTGGGGAGAATCCCTTCACCCGGTGCAAAGCTCGACATCCACTTGCCTCACCCACTCCCTGCCACTGATCCCTGCAACCCATCCCACTAGCTACCAACCCAAAACCTTGTCGTGGCCAGTGTTAGTCTTCCCTTACCCGATCTGTTCGTAGCACTCCAACTAAACAACCGGCCGCGATAGTCCCTACGTCCAAAACCAATTGAAACCCATCAAAAACCCGAAAACCATTTCCCATGACATTTCCTCAATCTGAACACTCATTTATCAAGTCCAACCCACCCATATCCCCATCCAAACGAGTATTTGGCCGAGAAAAACACCCGAACCTCTGTTTTTCACATTTTTCTTGCTTGGATCATGCAAAAGCACCAATCCTTCAATATTATAAAGCCAAATCAACATATATAATTAATTTTATGGTAATGTTTGAGGTTGGAAGTTTAAGAACACAAGGATATACACTTGGAGCTATACGAAGCCTTTACCGAGCAATTTTGGCA
Organism: Anastatica hierochuntica; assembly: GCA_900406275.1. Lineage (NCBI taxonomy): Eukaryota > Viridiplantae > Streptophyta > Magnoliopsida > Brassicales > Brassicaceae > Anastatica > Anastatica hierochuntica. The sequence goes on from OVAN01003010.1 coordinate 4,076, forward strand.
ACTTAGCCAATTTATTGCCACCAAGCCCGAAATCAATCAATTTTTTCAAGCACCTCATATAGGATATAAAATACATCTTAAGGCTTCACCATGTTCCTAGAGACCCTAAAACACAAAGGCGAGTCCAAAGAACACGAATTGAAATATTTTGGACATCGAAAGATCTGCAACAAGGAGCTTCAGTTCGAGTTTACACCAAGAAGTATTGTTGATGCGAACATGGCCAAGCTTTTGATAACTTGGTTTGGATCCTTCCAAGATCTATCACTCCAAGATGGTAACAAAATAATCCTAAGCCTCTTAGTCACGTGTAGACCCAACAAGAGGTATATATTACCCAATGCCTGATGCTAACAACGATCCAAAGAAGATAGACTGTGGAACCTATGGATGAAGTTTAGTGTAGAACCAATGAAGAGTGTAAGAACCCGACACCTGAAGTATTTATACACTTAACACCACAGTTTGGTGATAGAATAGTTACACAAGAGTTTGCAGAATATCTTTGGAAACACCATTTTGATTCTTAGATACTACTCACTAAGAAATCGAAATGTTCCAGAGGAACACAGAGAATCACTCTCTAAAAAAATGATGGTTCTCATTTGAAAGGCTCTAGGCCTAACCACAACCTGACTCTTGGTGGCTCTCCGTTAATATTTATTGATGAAAATGGGCCAATAAATCAGTTGTCTAAAGCCTTGTCGAAGTTCTCTTTGAAACAAAATCAAAATGATGTTATTATGTTCTTTTAACAGGCTGAAATCACTTCTTCTTGGACCACTTGATCCAGAATATGGTGCTAAGGCTTCGTGGATTTTATAGGCTCTTAAGATTCCTGTCTTTAAGGTTAAATAAGGCTGGAATAATGGTCGTGCCTTACTTGGCTGATTCAGGCTTAAAACCAAACGGAAAGGCTTTTCGGATGAGCTGAGAGTATGTCCTCTTTGAAAATTCATAACTCTTTTGTCCAAGAAGGTTTTCAATTGACTCCACTTCTCTGTGGTGCTTTGATGAGTCAAAAATCCGTGAAAATTGAGTTTCCTTCATAACTAGTCCTGGTTAACTAGATATGCTCTTTTGAACACAGTTGGGTCCTTGTTAGCTCCATGATAAGTTGAAATGAGACCGAGGCTTTGGTTAAGCTCCATTTTAAGAGTTTATCTTGTTAGGATCGCATTATCGCATCATCACCTCCTTCTTTAAAGAGATTTTTCCTCAAATCTAAATATCCCACATCAAAGGGAAATATGCTAATTATGAAGAAAATGTCCAAGCACATAAATTTGTATGTAGTGGAGAAGTGAAGTTTTAGAATGGAACTTCCTTTGATTACTCTCTTTGGAGGCTCTTTCTGTTGGGCCTTTATGTTCTTTGGGTACGGTCAATGCGAATCATGAGTTTCTTTGGCCAAAGATGATGGGACCACATTTTCAAATCCTTAACTATTGCGTGTAGTTCATTCTTCCTTCTTGTACCTCAATTCTTATTTCTACACCAAGATAATAAAATTGAGTTTCCAAAGTATTTAAGGAATCAGGAAAAAAAAGAAATGGTGCAGAAATGAACTCCCTTTTCATTACGAATATTGCTTCTCCTTGAGCTTCTCTCCATTTGAATTCTACACAGGTTTGATCTTTTCAGTGAGTAGGGCAGCCATGATGCTAAAGTTTCTTCAAACTTTCGGCGAAACCCCGAAATTTTCTGAAGACTTTGCACTCTTTCATCAGTTTTTGGAACAATCCACTCATTCATCTTATCATTTTCTCTAACATGTGTATCACTCAAACAAAGTCTAGAAACCAGTATTATATGTGTTTAGGGGTTTTTTGATCAACATTCAATAGGGTAGCTCTATAGAATGATGAAGAGATACTTCATTAATAGCTTAAAAGTAGGCTCATAGTCAATGATACAATGATAAATGTCCATGACTCCAAGGGTAACTCGTTCTGGTCCTTGGACGTTAGCTAGATAGAACTCGTAGTCCTCTGGTAGATATTGCATGTCCATGGGTCCATGGGGCCTTGGAGTGCCTATGGCGTATTGGCTTTTTATGGCACCTTGACGATCACTGGTGTGGCCTCATCGATGTTGATCTTGTAGACCAAGTTAGTGTCTTCAAGAGAGACAATATCACCAAGGGAGGTGACTTTGTGGGCCATGGTGACTTGACCATGGCAACTTCCACCCGTAGTGGAGTTGGTGATTTTGATTATGAGTTGTGCCCTATGTAAGGGCTGTCTACGTACCCTCTATAAGGGATCAAGCCATTCGTAGTTCATATAATATCAATAGGAGGGTTTAATGACCTCAGTCGTTGATGTAAGTCTCGTCGATGCAGTTCGTGAGCATCACCGAGATTTTTAATGGGCTCATGGCCTCATACACGGTTGTAGACCTTGCCATGTGATTCATTAGCATCATCGGGAAGTCTTGGGATCACCATGGCTCTTTAACCGTGTTAATAGACTCGTTGGTACGGTTCATGGACATTACCGAGAGACTTAGAGATAAGGGTTACCTCGTAGGTTACATGTTGTGAACATGTAGATGAATAAGATCTTAGGAGATTGATTATTCTGTGAAGGAGATCTGATAAAGTATGGAGGATCAGCTAGACTATGCCAATATGCCTATCCTAGCTATGGTTGTTAGGTTTCAGCTATCGGCCTGGTTGTTCTGCCTCTAGAGCTGTTTATGGCTCTATGGATGTCGCTGTGGTTTGTTTGGGACATACTAGGGCTCTGTGACCATTTTTTTTTTGTATATCTGAGATAACCTGTGGATGACGTCCTTGTCTTTCATGAATGGAGCCCTTGAATAACTTTGAATGCGGGATCCCTTTTTAGGGTTTATGAGATCCTTATTTATAGATGTCTCCAATCGATATTTCCATATCTTTTAATAAAGATTATGATAATTAGCAATTTGTTTCATCTTAGCAATAAAGATAATTTCCTTTTTACCTTTAGTTGTCTTTATCTTACAAGGAAGAATTTCAGGAGAATATTCTGGAAATATTCTCAGCCCTGGTTTCATCAGCCCTGGCGTAGTATCATGCCATGTCTTGAGCCCTGGTTTCATTGCTTCCCTTTCCCCTAGCCTAGCTAAGGCTTGACTCTATAGGACGAAAATTATCCCCAACAGCTGCCCACCACTTTTCATTTTCTAAAATTAGAATGTGAAGAGTAGAGATAGAAATACTCCTCGCCATTATTGCCATTCGGCGTAGGGGTCTTATGGTTTGGCTAAGATCGTCGTGACCTCATATGGGTACATCGGGTGCAAGAGTTGAATCATTCTTTCTCTGCTTTATGGTTTCATGATAGAATCCGCAACTAGGTTGTGGTTCAGCGATGCTGTCACCATCCAATCTGCATTACTTGGGTGGAGTTGATCTCTTTCCTTTGTTGCTTTTATTGGATTTCCTTTTGCCTTTTCCTTTTGAATATGTCAATATCGAAGTTGATTAAACCTTATTCACCAATGTTACTTTTTTGTCTTGGCGTAGGTGTTCTAGTCGTGTCATGGAGATCTTAGAAAAAGGGTTTAACCTTAGATAGTGTAAGGTTGTGACCTTCGCCTTGGATTTTGGTATAAGACTTGCTTGCTTTTGGAGCAGTAGAAGGCACGCAACCTTGGTGTTAAGGCCTTTGAAGGCTGAGAATCCACTTGTGTTTCATGCTTGTAGATCTGAAGTGTTTTCCCTCTTGGTCATAGCTGTGAGACCATGGCCTGACCATTAGTCTCTTACTAAGACACCTGACCATTGCTCGAGTTCTTAGCCTTGGACCGCTTCTCTTTAAAGTCTTATCTTAACAATATATGGATCACAACTTGGTTGATGACTCCAAGTTGAGCTCTTGGCCTGGAGAGCCTTGGACTTGATGGGTGCATGGCCATGGTCTTGTAGGCGTTAGATCATGAGTCCCATAGTCGATGGCTAAGCATTGAGCGCATAGCCCCATAGATCCAAGGACTCGTTGGTGCTAGACTATTTAAAGTCTGATGTTGGGCACACGACCATGGTGAACCATGGTATCCTAGGCCTTAGATTTACAAATCATTGGATTTGATATCCTAGCCTTGGGGCGCATGGGCCTAGAGAACTTAAAGTCTCATCATGGGGTGCGGAGCCCTAGTGAAGAATAGTCTCTTTAGACGTTAGATTTACAAATTCTTAGATTATATATCTAAGCCTTGGGGCACATGGCCCTAGAGAACCAAAGTTCATCATCGGCAGACTATTCAAAGTCATACTAAGTAGCACATAGCCTTTGTGAACCATGGTCTCTTAAGCGTTAGATTTATGAATTCTTATATTCTTCATCTAAGGCCTGGGGCACATGGCCTTAGAGAACCGAAGGTCTATTATTGGCAGACTATTCAAAGTCGTACCATGGGGCACGTGGCCCTGGTAAACCATGGTCTCTTAGGCGTTAGATTTATAAATCCTTAAATTCTTCATCTAAGCCCTAGGGCACATGGCCCAAGAGAGCTGAAGGTTTGTTATTGGCATACTATTCAAAGTTGTACCATGGGACACATGGCCCTAGAGAACTGAAGGTTCGTTATTGGCACATTATTAAAAGTCATACCATGGGGCACGTGGCCTTGTAAACCATTGTCTATTAGGTGTTAGATTTATAAATCCTTAGATTTTTCATATAAGCTCTGGGGCACATAGCCCTAGAGAACCGAAGGTTCGTTATAGATAGACTACTTAAAAGTCTAACGTACATATCAGGTCTCAACACTTTTACACTTGAGAGTCGTAAGCTCAAAAGGTGTTTAAGTTTTGCACCGTAGTCTTGATAATGTATGATCACGTATGAGTACATAGATCTTTTGGGACTTTTGATCCAAAGGCATATAGCCTAGGTGGGCACGTAGCCTTGGTGAGTTTTGCAAACTCGGTAGGAACTAGGCCTGTGGGCACACGTGCCTTGGTGGACTCATGGTCTTTGTGCCAGAGTCTGTGATAAACAGTACTGGCCTTTAGTGACTTTCGTGAACTCGGTGGGCACTAGGCCTTTGGGCATACGTGCCTTGGTAGGACTCATGGTCCCTGGGTGCGTAACCTTTAGTGAGTTTTGTGAACTCGGTAGGCACTAGGCCTTTGGGCACACGTTTCTTAATTTGTGGCCAGTATTGTTAATGTACGGTTTAAATGCCTTCTATGAGCGACGTGTTAGAATGTACAGGGGTGCACATGTTCCATAAGCTTTGCTAGCTCATATATTTGAATGCATTGCATCTACCATCACTAGAAGCGCGTCCGCATCTTCAATTGGCTTTTCATTCATGGTTTTAGAAGCCTCTCAGCATTAGATGGACCATAATTAGGAGCTTGTCCGCATTATATGGATTTTTAGCCATGGTTAGGAACTTGTCTGCATTATACAGATTTTTAGTGGGCATGTAGCCTTAGTCCTTAGTTAGGGATTGACGAATGTCCCAAGGACTGAGAGGGATGTGGCCTAGGTTCTTTGTTAGGGACTGAATCATGTTCTAAGGACTGAGAGGCACACGGCCTTGGTCATTGGTTAGGGATTGACCTATGTTCCAAGGTCTGAGAAGCACATGGCCTTGGTCCTTGGTTAGGGACTGATGACCCATGTTCCAAGGACAGAGAGACACGTGACCTTGGTCCTTGGTTAGGGACTGACTCATGTTCCAAGGACTGAGAGGCACGTGGCCTTGGTCCTTGGTTAGGTTTTGACCCATGTTCCAAGAACTAAGAAGCACGTGGCCTTTGTCTTTGGTTAGGGACTGACCCATGTTCCAAGGACTGAGAGGCACGTGGCCTTTGTCCTTGATTAGGAACTGACCCATGTTCCAAGGACTAAAGGCACGTGGCCTTGATCTTTGGTAAGGGATTGACCCATGTTCTAAGGACAGGGAGTAATCCTTGTCCTGTAGACAAATCAAAGTAAAAGATCTACAAACAACGAGGTCTCGTAGACTATCCGAAGTTGTGGTCTAAAACAAAACCACTAAAGTATAGTGTAAATAAAGGGGATAGGATTTTGGATGCAAGGCATTTCAACTATTGAGTTGGTTTCACCCATGCCCATTTTTGTTGGTATGCTCTTGATCCTTGTACCTGGATTTGTCGATTGGCGCTTTGCTGGTCGGATTCAAGTTCTCTGGCTCCTGCTTTAGTTGTGTGCCTCTTCCTGTCAATAGTGCTACTCTCGATTCTTGGCTCCATGCCTTAGGTAAATGAGACTGAAGTCTCTTCCATGTCAAACTTGGTCATCATGTTATAAGCCATGGAACTCCCGAGATTTTCTAGGGCTTTATTCCTTTGGCTTTTTATGAAATCTTCGAACGTGTCTCTTGAGTTGGTCGCATGATCGTATATGGAGCATCGCTTCATGCATTATTGTTGCTCAATGATTTTCCACTCTCTTGAATTAAAGATAAGGCTTTTGGCCCCGACCGTAATTAACATTCGCCTTTCTGTGATTTCAAAAGGATTGCCATGGCCTAGAAGAGAGTTAGTGCTTCCTTTCGTACTCTTGATTCTGGAGATTGTGTTGTAATCAAACTCAATCTGCCATGGCATGGGCTAAGGAGCCATGGTATGATCAGAGAAGACATGGACTAAGGAGTCATGGTCTGATCAGACTGAATTTGCCAAGGCGAGGGTTGAGGAGCCATGGTCTGATCAGACTTGATATGAGAAGAAATGGACTGAGGATCCATGATATTATCAGACTGAATTTGTCAAGGCGAGGGCTGAGGACCCATGGTCTGATCATATTTGTTCGGAGAATACATGGTTTGAGGAGCCATGGTCTGATCATACTGAATTTGCATAGGCTAGGGCCAAGGATCCATGGTATGATCAGACCGAATTCGCCAAGGCATCAGATGAAGAGCCATCGTCTGATCAGACTTGATCTGAGAAGACATGGACTGAGGAGCCATGGTCTAATCAAACTGAATTTTCCTAGAAAAGGGCTGAGGAGCCATGGTGTGATCATACTAGTTTTGCCAAGGCGTGCGCTCATGAGCCATGGTCTGATCAGACTTGATGGTTGTAGAACACGGTAATTGGACTGCCAAATAGCTTTACTACCGAAATTGGCATTACCTACGCCTCATGGTGTGGGGTCATGCCTCCTCCTAGTCATATAATGTGAAACTCATTTTGTCGATAGATTAAGCTCCATAGATGTCTCCTTTGTTGGTGGTGTTCACCCTTGGGATTAAGCTCCATGGATGTCTTTTCTTAAGGGATCTGCCATATCTCTCCCTTCCATCACATACAATGTTATTGTAGTTATGCCTCCTTCTAGCGGAAAATTGTTTAGGGGTTTTTTGATCAACATCCATTGGGGCAGCTCTATGGAATGATGAACGAAAGAGATACATCATTAATAGCTTGAAAGTAGGCTCGTAGTTAATGATACAATGATAAATGTCCATGACTCCAAGGACGTTGGATAGATAGAACTCGTAGTCCTCTGGTAGATGTTGCTTATCCATGGGTCCATGGCCTACCCATGGGGCCTTGGAGTGACTATGGCGCCTTGGCTTGATTATGGTGCCTTGGCAACCACTGATGTAGCCTCATCGATGTTGATCTCGTAGACCAAGTAAGTGTCTGGAAGAGAGACAATATCACTAAGGGAGGTTACTTTCTGGGCCATGGTGACTTTGACAATGGCAACTTCGATCCATAGTGGAGTTGCTGATTTTGATTATGAGTTGTGCCCTGTGCAAGGGCTGCCTAGGTACCATCTGTAAAGGATCAAGCCATTCGTAGTTCATATAATATCAATCGGAGGGCGTATTGACCTTAGCCGAGGATGTAAGTCTCGTCGGTGCGGTTCGTGAGCATCACCGAGAGTTTAAATGGGCTCGTACCCACATACACGGTTGTTGACCTTGCGATGTGGTTCATGAGCATCATCGGGAGGTCTTAGGATCATCTTGGCTCTTAAACAATGTTAATAGATTCGTTGATACGGTTCATGAGCAATACTGTATTCGTCGATATGTTAAGAGATTGAGAGAAAAGGGTTACCTCGTAATTTACATGATGTGAACATGTAGATGAATAAGATCTTGGGAGATTATTTATTCAGCGAAGGAGATTTGATCATTCATGGAGGATCAACTAGACTTTGGCGATCTGCGTATCCTAGCTCTGGCAGTTAGGTTTCAGCTTTCGGCCTGGTTGTTCTGCCTCTGGAGCTATTTGTGGCTCTGTGAATGTCGCCGTGGTTTTTTTGGGACATATTACGGCTCTGTGACCATTGTTCTGGTATGTTTGGGACAAACTGTGGATGACGTCATGAATGGAGCTCTTGAATAACTCTGAACGCGAGATCCGTTTTTAGGGTTTATGAGATCCTTATTTATAGATGTCTCCAATTGATATTTTCATATCTTTTAATAAAGATTAGGATAATTACCAATTTATTTCATCTTAGCAATACGGATAATTTCTATTTTACCTTCAGTTGTCTTCATCTGATAAGGAAGAATCTCAAGAGAATATTCTGGGAATATTCTCGGCCCTGGTTTCTTCAGCCTTGGCGTAGTATCATGACCAAGGCTTGAGTCCTGGTTTCATTTCTTCTCTTGATTCTGGTCTAGCTAAGGTTTGACTCTAGGTGAATAAAATTACCACCAAGAATATGTGCTAGACATGTTTTTTTAAGATTGGGTAACAAATTCTCCTTTCGTAGCACATCTAAAGCAAATTTCATATGCTAGTCTTGTATTTTTAAAACAATTAGAGAAACCACATAAAAAGTGAAAGAGAAGTATCCACCTGGTTTATCTATCCTTAAGACATCAAAAACAGTATTGGATCTTTTAGAACAATCATTGTGGACGTTGTTAAGGATTAAATCAAAACACTACACTGAATGCTGAAGATATCGCTTGCTGATCTCAAGTTAAGCAAAGTGGTATCACTCTTTGGAAATGAATAAGAAAGTGCCAACTTAGAATCCTTTTGAAAATGAACGAAATCAAACTGATCCTCTGGTCTAAGAAGCTTTGGTTTGTGCAATTTCCTGTTCCAAAGTTCTTTTAATGCATAGCTGGATGAAAACAAGTCATGGAATGATGTATGCTTAGGCAAAACATAGAAAATCTTTTGACCAAAACGTTTTCAATCTGAGCATAAATGATAAAACTAAGTTTTACCTAACCAAATCAACTTCCTTACTTTCATAAGGGATTGGCTTCAGAATTTATTTTGGTTCAAAGCTGGTCAATTGCTCCAACACATCGTCTTGTGGTAAACTTATTTTGTGCTTCTTCTTGTGAATCTTTCTCTAAGGCCTGCGAAACAGAAATAAGACTACTTGGTTATACCGGTTAAAGATTCGTATGTTCATCACAAGCCTGCTTATTTTTAAGTGCAATATCAGATTAAGAAGAGGAAAGTGAACACTTAGCTTTCAAGGAGTTTCTGAGAAAGGTGAGGCTTTTCACAGTTTTACTCTCATTTGACTCTTTGATCTTGCTCATGTATTGTTGATCTTGTTGAGCTTACAATGGTGACAAAGGAACTAGGTTGATCTTCAGACCCTCAAACAAAAATGAATACCGATTGGTGAATCCTTGATAAGTAACTAGGCGATCGAACTGCCATGGCTTTCCTTGAAGTATGTGAGTGGTCCATGTGAAAAACATAACAAAGAACTTCATCTTCATATCGTCCAATGGACAAAGATACCAACAGCTCTCTGGTCACTTTCATTTATCCATTGTCTATCAACCATTGAAACTTGTAAGGATGTGGATGCTTCTTAGTTTCCAAACAAAGCTTTTTCACCATTGTTGAATTCGCTACATTGGTACAGTTGCCTCCATCAATGATTAGGCCACATGCTCTGTTCTGAACCAAACATCTAGTCTGGAACAAGTTCTCACATTGCTCATTACCTCCTTCTTTGGTTTGGACAACAAAAGTTAGTTCAATTGCAGACGATTCTTCTCTGGCGAAGAGCAACTGATCAGAAGATGGTAAAGCATTCGAAAGTTTTTCTTTTCCTTATTGTTGTTCTTAAGCATCATAGAAACATCCTTTGCAAGTTCTTTCTGTTGTGACACATAAGAGATTCATTACCACACTTAGAAGTAGGAGTTTTGATATTACCACTAGTTTTTCGGTTAAGTACCAAAAAGGGTTTTTGCTTTTGGCGAGTTGGTTTCTCAATACAGTATCTATGGTTTTGTCTCATTGCTTCAGCTCCAAAGGATGGGAACATGGCTGTACTCTTTTGTTGGTTCTTCTCCTCACCATAAATGCATGTAACAACATTTTCCCAAAGTCATCATAGTGATGGTTTGTACTGAACCGATCGTCAAGCTCTATAGATTGTTCGAAAGTCCTGTGATCATAACGACCATAATAATTTTTTCGTTCATCTCTTGCCAGCTTTGACTGTCCTCTGCACCTTCTCACATGCTCGGTTTGCCTCATCTTGCAGAGAAATCCGGCTGGTGCGATTCTGACTGATCCAGGGCTAGTTATTCTTGAGGAACACCTTCAACATATGCTACTAAGTAGTAAAATGTCAATCTAACAGCTTGGTTCGCTTGTCGGAGCTCGATTTCGTCTTGGCCAAATTTTCTTCGGTTTCTGTCCAATTGGGTGCTCAAAATGAAGCGTAAGCGCTTTCAAAACTGTTTGCGCAATTCTTCATAAAATTCCCATTTTGTCTAGGCTATTCAGTTGCAGAACTTGGTTGAACTCCTAGATATGAATTTTGAACAAAGTGAATGCATCAATTTATGTCCTCGTTAAGCCGAAATCGTAGGAACGTCCTTACCAGCAATTTTTCACAAGATTCTTCTCTATTTTAATGAGGAATCTCTGGCGAAGAAATTGGTTTGATGGAGAATGCTCTCATGATGTTCCGGTTGTGGTGATTGTCCTTTTGATCACATTTTGTAAAATATAGATAGATAAGACGTGTTGAAGAAATGGTGGAAAGATGAGAGTATGAAGAGTCAAATTTACGAGTTTGGGAGTGTTACTCTGATACCACTTGATGTGACCTTAACAAAGCTTTGGTTGACTTTGTTAGGATCCTTCCAAGATCTTTTACTCCAAGATGGTAACTAGATGATCCTAAGCCTCTTAGTCACGTGTAGACCCAATAAGAGGTATATAAAACCCAATTCCTGATGCTAACAACGATCTAGAGAAGATAGACTATGGAACCTCAGGCCGAAGTTTAGTGTAGAACCAATGTAGAGTGTAAGAACTCGACCAGAACTATTTATACACTTCACACCACACTTTGTTGATAGAATGGTTACACAAGAGTTTGTGGAATAACTCTTGATAAACCATTTTGATTCTTAGATACCACTCACTGAGAAATCAAAATGTTCCAGAGGAACAAAGAGAATCACTCTCTAAAGAAAAGGTATTTTTTTTATTCAATACGATCTATTCTATTTCGTGGATTATTACACCTTTTTTTATAGAGTTACAAGTTGTAGAATACTAAAAGACAATGAATAAAACTAGACAAAAACTAGGAAAGTGAAATTTGACCATAAATAAGTTCTCATTTGAATGACTCTTGGCCTAGCCACGACCTGACTCTTGGTGGCTATCCGTTAATATTTATTGATGAAAATAGGCCAATAAATCAGTTGTCTAAGACCTTGTCGAAGTTTTCTTTGAAACGAAATCAAACTGATGTTGTTATGTTCTTTTTATGGGCTGAAATAACTTCTTCTTGGAGCACTTGGTCCATGATATGATGCTGAAGTTTCTGAAGGAATTCGTAACAATTTATAAACAATTTATAAATATATTTACGAATTAATTCCCAAGAATCGTGTAAATTATTGACTTTGAATCTACTCCACGGGGTATCGAATATACCTGGAAAATACGCAACGAAAGTCTGATATGGATTTGGATCGAGGTTTTAAGCAATCCAAGTGTCGTGCATCTACCGGTATCCACACGCACACAAACTGGATCGAATCGGGGGGCTAGCGCCGTTGAGATCAGATCTCAAAAATAGACAAACAATTTGTCTATGTATTTTATTTAGGGTTTTGGTTATCATCCTACCAAACTCAAACGGAGGAGTTAATATATATATGTTGCAATAGCTAAATGGGCTACCAAGCCCACATTGACTTTTAACATATATATATATATATAAATATGTATCGATATACATATATAATAATATTATTTCATTTATCATATAAATAAAATAATTAAACCCAAAAAATACTGTGATCCAATTTGCTTAGGTGTGTGACCCTGTAGGATCGTACAATATTAGCAATGGATTTTCCATAGATTATGAGTGGTCTCTAGCAAAACATCATAACCCCTAATATTATACGATGTGTCAAACCTCGACACTACAACTTTAATTAGAGTAAAGTACAAATGATTTCAGGACATTCCCAACAGTTTCTTGGATGTTTTAGGCTCCTAATAGGCCCCTCTTGAGGGTAAAATAGGGCTGGAATGATGGTCGTGCCTTACATTACTGATTCGGGTTTGAATTCACTCGGAAAGGCTTTCCGGATGAGCTAAACGTCTGTTGTCTTTGTAAATTCACAAATCTTGCTTCCAAGCAGCTTTTCAAGTGATTCCACTTTTTTGTGGTGCTTTGATGAGTTGAAAATCTGTGAAAATTGAGTTTTCTCCATAATTCCTCCTAGTTGACTAGATATGCTCATTTTAAAGTAGTTGGGTCCTTGTTAGCTCCAGGATAAGTTGAAACGAGAACGAGGCTTTGTTTTAGCTCCAGTCGAGATCACATCAATTGTGTTATGAATAATGATTGATTTGACTAATGATCAATTTTTAGTGACGTTCATCATTACCATTCTAAAGCTACAAAATGTGATCAAAAGGGACAATCACCACAACTGGAACATCATAAGAGCATTCTCCATCAAACCAATTTCTTCGTCAGAGATTTCTCATTAAAATAGACAAGAAGCTTGTGAGAAATTGGCTGGTAGGGACGTTCTTATAATTTTGGCTTAATGAGGACATATATCGATGAATTCGGTTTGTTTGAAGCTCATATCTAGGATTTAAACCAAGTCCTGCAGATGAATTCGCCTAGAGAAAGTGGGAATATTATGAAGAATAGCACAAATAGTTTTGAAAGTGCTTACGCTTCATTTTGAGAACCCAAATGGACAGAAACCGAAGAAAGCTTGGCTAAGACGAAATTGAGCTCCACCAAGTGAACCAAGATGTCAGATTGACAATTTACTACTTAGTAGCATATGTCGAAGGTGTTCCTCAAGAATAACTAGCCCTGGAATGGTCAAAATCGCACCAGCCGGGTTTCCCTGCAAGATGAGTCAAACCGAGCATTCCGATGAGACCCAACTCGACAAAATAAATATTGGCATGAGATTTTAGCCTTTAAACTTGTTTTTACTAATTAAATTTTCCATTTTGTTGTAATTTTCAGCTTGGTCAGAGCACCATTCCGAGATTGCAAAGAAGGACCATTAGACTACATTTCGGTTTTCGAATCATCCCATATGTCTGACCCATTCCAAAGTTTCACAACCAACTTATTAACTCCTACTCCTTACCTCTAACATTAGTTTTCAGTACCTTCCTCACTTGAGTTTTCACCGAGACGGTGTAAGTTAAGTATGGGAGATTCTTATTGTTACTAATGGTTCTTTTTCATGATTTTGAGTCATTTTTAAGCTTTTTCAAAACAAAAATGTTTTTAAAGAGTCAAAACAGTCTGAAAACAAACTTAACTTTGAACTAACCATGTTACTAATGAATAGTGTCCATAGCATCGATGTTTGACTATAGTTTAACCAATTGGAAAAACTCAAGTGGATCAGCTAACCAAGGCACCATGTCATAAAATATCCGGGTAATCCTAAGCCACTCAAAAATTAATGAACTTAATTTTCTCTTATTGGGACTAGGTATACATTGAATCAGACTCCTCTTCAGACCCTATGACATAAAATCTAAGGTTCGCCTCTTCCATCAATAATAAAAAAATTTAGCAAAATGCTTGTACATACTGTGAATTTTAGAACCAATAAAATCCGAATGTGTTTAAAAAGAAAATAAAAAATTAGATCGAGTAAAAAAAATGATATCCTAGAAAAGTAAGGAAAAATCGACTCTTAGAGGCTGATAGAAAAAATAAAATGATACCGTAGAAAAATAGGTAAAAAGCAGCCTCTAAAAACCATTTGAAAGTGAATAAGGAAGAGGAAAATAATCAATTGTGGGCTAGAAATAATTGGTGTCTGACTGAGTTGAGTTTATGTATTCTTTGATCGATACTCCCTCGGAAAGATCGCATGTTGTAGATCTAGAGATAGGCAATGGAGATTTTTGGTCACTCTTGTTCATTTTGGCTGAATCGGGGATGTTGCTAAACTTGTGGTTATTAGTGAAGGTTCTATTAAATGCCGACTCTTGTTTTCGTGGAATACGACAAACTAAGTTGCCAATCGGTTAAGAAAGTAAATGTAAGTTTCCAAGTTTTCAAGCCTCTTCTCTGTTCTTTATTTTTTAGCTCGAGGAAGAGCTAGAAGCTACGTCCTCACCTTAGTCCTTTTTCTTTTCCTTGGTCTCGAATTAAAGGAGAGGGATTTTTATTGCTCTGTTTAGTTTCTAAGTTAGGTTACCTGAGCTTGGAGATTGAGTTTAGTTAGTAAGACCAAGATTATATACTACTGCAGAAGTGGAATCCGGCGGAGTTGATAACACCATTAATTTACCACTTTTCCTTTGGATTTTAGTATGTTTTTTGGTGCTTTTATAGAATTCTCAACGATTAGAAGTTTTTTTTCCTCTATTTGAGGTATTTCAAGTCATGTAAGGTCAACCAATGCATTATGGAAGATGGTGGAGGTAAATGGATCAAAGCCAATTTTTGAATAGTTTTCGAGCATCATAAGTATCGTCCAAGACGAAGGCCTTTCCCTCAATGGGTTTCGATGAAATTTGGACAGGACCTAGATATTTGAGTTAGCTTTCATACCATAAGTATCGTCCAAGATATTTGGACTGGTCAAGCTGTCTGGCGAATGAAGGTGCAGAGAAAGGCCAGAGCAAAAGGAAGGTAACTTGAGTCTCGAATAAGACATTCTAAAAACTCATGTGGCTCTATTACAAACCTTTTTATGCCTAAGTACTAACCTCAAGGCCCCTTACACAAAACCCAAAATTTGAAGGCTTTAAGACCCGATTGTACACATTTGACCTAATAGTGAATACGTACTATAAATAGTTGCTTTTATCTTTTATTTCATGGATAATTGTTTAGCTTTTAGATCGAATAAGTGCTTAAGGAGGCATGAACAATACTATTTTTTTCGTGCCCTTTGTTAGCCTCCAAATGATCCATCTCATCTAAATATATCCATCTTTCGTCCATCAATAGATTTTATCTATCATCTCCCTTCGAATTGATATAATTCTTGCCGTAATGATTGAATACATGTTTACACGTCTTTGATCTATTAGTTTGCATGTTAGACAGTAGGTAACATGGAGTCAATGTGTTTGACCTAATTGGAATACTAAACGATTATGTTTTATCAATAACGTTATCACCTTTACTTGGACTACAATGTTATTTGCTTGCTAGGCCGGTTTACGAGTAGGTCTTAGGTTAGTATGCTCTCCAAAATCTTGACATACTGCATGAACTAGTATTCGATTAGCCTTTCTGTATAGACAACAAAAAGTGTATCGATATAGAATCGTGAACAATCAATCTTAATCGTATCATGCATATACTTCTTAGCAAGGACCGTTAGAAAGTCAATCCTCTTGGTCATTAAGTGTGTAGAATCCTCAACCTGAAAGTGGAGAGGATAAACAATAGTGATTGTGTTCTAGACAGAAGCATTATGCCCCTAGTCGATCTTAATTCCTCCTTGCTTACTTTAAATTTATGTTGTTTAATGCATATCAATTCATCGGTCTATCTTTTGTAAAGTAGCATATAGAGTAGGTTCATTTGCATTTATAAAACCCTAAAAACAAAATTAAAATTCGCAAAAACCCCTTACATATTTTGTTCTTAGCTTAGCCTGAAATCAATGTGTCCTAAGTATAAATATCTAGTCCCTATGTATTCGATCCCTAAGTATTAATGCAATGCAGTGCACTTGCAGCTAGATTTTAGTTGAGGGTAAAACTTGATCTCACATCATTTCTTGATTTTAGTGATTAAGCTCTCTTGAAATCATTTTGGTATGCGCTCTCATTCACTTATTCAAACTTGTTGTATGTAGGTACCAAAAATCATGAGGAACTTGCACTACCGTAGAGGTCAAAGTGCCCTTTACAAAGCCGATAAATCCATATCCTTAAGTGAAATGTACCTATGTTAACCATAGTAAATATTATTCCATTGAAATTCATGGTTTCTTGTTTTAAAGCTTTCTCTGACGGCTTAATTTTCACCAGGACAGTGAAGTTTTAGTTCGGGGAGGGACTAGTATCTAATGATCATTTTATTTGTTTTATTTTCCTTTTAAAACACATGAGTCTTGCATTGTAAAAATTCATGAAAAGTTTTTTAAAAAATTCAAAACTTCATATAGATATATTCATGTGAATATTTTAGGTTGTTAGAAGCATATAAGTTGCATTTAACATAGAACAAATGCCTTGTAAGTAGACTTAGCTATGCTCAACTCAATTCCCTCCTTAGTAGTAGTATAATGCTTAAACCATCTAGAAATTTGGAAAATCCATGCATGGGATTGAATTCTTGAAGTCTTTTATGAAAGTTGTAGAATATTAGATTTAAAGTCAATCTCGTTTAAGAAAACTTAATTGAACTTTAATATTTTAGCTTATGATCTTGATGTTCTCTTCTATGTTAAAACACTTAATACTTGAGTTATGCTCTAAACCTATTTTTAGCACTCTTCTCAAATCAAGTGGCTACTCTCATCTTAAAAGTAGTTACCTCACTTTGGAAATCCAAAATTTTTTTTCTTTTTAAACCCTTATATTTATTTTAATGTGAGGTCTCTTTTGGAAAATGCACACATAGGAAAAAAAACCCGCGTAAATTAACGTTGAACGAAAAAGTCCACCACTTCCTTATAGTTATCCTTACTTTAAGGTTAACAAGAGTCTTAGGAAGGGTAATCTTATCCTTTACATAGTTTGCGATTTGTTATTGGTATGTATAGCGTTAAGGATACTGATAAGTGTGCTTTTAAAAGAGAAATACACCAAGTATGGTTGTGGAAAAGAAAAAAGAGAAAAGAGATTATAAGAAGTAGAAGGTAAGAGATTCAAAAATGTAGGTAGCTCTTATATAAGTGGCAAAGTAAAATAGGAAAGAACGTCACAAGAAAAAAGTTCAAAAGAAAAAATGAATCAAAAGAAATGATTTTGTAATAGTAACTCTATAAATTTAAGAAAAGTGTTAGGAGGTGAAGACTAAGTGGAAAAAACAAATTTTAAATTTTGCATAGAAATCATAAAAGATGGTTGTTAAACTCATGAGAAAAGATTGATGGATCTCGCTACAAAAGAGCAAAAAGGGCTTGGACTCTATAGTTTTGACAATGGAAACAAATCTGGATAGTGTAGGACATATATGGGATTTGGTTCAATGTTTAGGGGAAACAATAGCTTTGTATGCATAAGTTGTTAGGCTACTACCTTGATTTTGCCATATGTGTTGTATTACTGGTTTCAACAGAAACCACCCTTAAAAAAATATGAATAAAAGCTTCTTTAAAAAACTTCTTTAAAATACATCCTTTTCGTTTCCAAATCAAATAGAATGAGATTTCTTCCCATGGTAAAGACTGCATATTTGAAAGCTTAATTGAGTGTGAAGGGATTGGTGAATGAGATAATATGTGGATGCTTAACTTTTTTCTTAAAGAAGGTTCTTGTGATAAGTATGAAAGAGTACATTGAGTATTCTTCGTTCATGTATTATCTTACTACTCTTAAGAAAATCAAGTTGAATCTCTTTCTAGAAATACTTAGGCATGTTGTTCTCGTTTTCAAACTTTTCTTCCGAGTTCATATTTTGTTCGTTTTCTTGAGGATAAACAAAAGGTAAGTCTGAAGGAATTAATATTCTCATAATTAACATCAATTCATGTCCTTATTTTGTTATAATTTTATCACTTTTTAGTGTTCATTTAGTCCTTTTTGAGTCATATTTCATCTTACATTTTAGAGTTTAGGTTTGCATTTGATTATCTTTCTTTGATTTAGGGACTCTTGGAGATAAATAAATACTAAGAGGATTGAGGCTAAGAAATATGGATCAATTGCAAAAATGGGTCATAATATATCAACTTAAGGAAAATAAAAAATGCTAGAAGATAGAGTGAAAAAGTTTGTTAAATTTCTTACTTATCAACCCTAGATAGCTCATGGGGCTCGACTTGTGGTGAATTGGACATATTTCTAGTGGGTTTCTCACCCATCGACCCCCCTCCTCCCCCGCTTCCCAGGGTTGATGAGTAGCTAAATTCGAACCTTATGGCTCTATTTTGAGCATGAACTCCATGGTTAGAGATTGAGTTCTTGTTGATCTTGTCGCATCCTAGCTATATAACCGGATCAAATCAATGGCCGTCACCCAAGATATATTCTTCTCGTATCGATTTCCTTGGTTATTAATTCTATTTCTACTTACATTTTCAGTTACTTGTATGATTTACTTTTTTTTCTTTTTTTTGCTTTGTCTTTTACATTATTTGTATCTCAGTTAAAGTCTTTTAGATGCAAAAACCAATAACCTTTTAATTCACTTAGCTTAAGAATAGTTGTATATTCTTAAAGTTTAATATTTTATGGCTGACCTAACTCCTTGTAGATTGACCCTCAAGTACTACAATTGCATAGTTGTACACTTGCAATTTGTGAGATCGTTAAGGAAAAAGAGGATTCATAAATTTAAAATTTTGACTCACAACAAGTGTTTTCTTAATATATAAAGAAACATCAAATGCATTAAAATCTAAAATAGAAGTGTTTACAAACTTAAAAACAATCTAAAAACATCAAGAAAATCTTCACTTAGGTACGTTAAGATTTCTTGGAGGTCACAATTTAGTATTTATAGGAAATGAGTAAGAGAGGAAAACCTTGAGTTTTGGGCGTTATTGTTTACTTGTCGCCGAACCGCCAATGGACCACAACTGAACCAGTGCTGGACCACCACCAAACCACCGTCTGACCACCACCGCATACCGCCGAAATTCTCGCCTCCTACGGGCATGCCTTTTCCTGGTTAGTGAGCTGCATAAGGTCAATAACTCGTTGCATCTGACCTAAAATGGCTCTAGGGAAACCTTCCATCATCCCAACTTGTATCAATACCCTCTCTAAGCGTCCAAGAACACTAACGCTACCTAAGCTATAGGTTTTAGATTTCTAAGATTCAAAACAAGTTTATAAACACTTTGTTCATGGATCTCTTTTAAGTTATTAATATATTTCATGTCTCTTTAATTTCTTGTTCTTCCTTCTTCTTCATATAATTTCTTATCGTTCAAAGTTCCTTCCTCTCTTACAGAGATTGGATTTTTATTGTAGTTGCTTGAATTTGTTTTCATTTAATCATCTTATCTCATCTCTTCTCATCTCATCTCTCCTTCTTCTCACTTCAAGCATGGATCTTCAAGAAGCTATTAATCCATTGGCCTTAGTGAGTAAAACACAATGGTTCTTGGATTGCTAGACTAGAGAGTGATTAGGTGGTTAACTAATGATGTCTAAGAAAAATTGAAACTTAGATATCTAATAGATATCAAATGTCTTATTATCAAACCAACTTACCAAACGTCTTATTATCAAACCAAACAAATAAAAGCTTACATAGAGCTTAACAAACAATAGACTAAAAGCAAAAGAAACAAGTTAATTTGGTCATTGATGGTTAAGGCTATATCGTCTTTGGCTTCTTGTTTTCGTTTTCATGTTTTTTGAAAATTCAATCTGAATCATAAAATACAAAATAAAACACAAACTCTTTCTAACTTTATTAGTGTATAGTTAAAAGGTTTCCATTCTCGATGACCCGCGGGCCGACCCGCTAACCGCTTATATAGATGCAGGTCGGGATAGATCAGCACTTCCGGTGACCGCGGCCCGCGGCGGTACGACCCTCAACGACTCAAATGAAAATAAGACCGCGGTGGGGCGGGACAATTGGTCGCGGGAGAGCCCAATTGACATATCTATTATCTATTGATTAAGTTTTCTTAATACTAGATCTAAGGTAAAAACTAGATCTTGACATGTATTTATTTCACACTCGAGAGGTGTTCGATGAAATGTCTAGAAGAACCTAAAGTATTCTAGACTTAGCTTAGGCAACAAGAGTTGATATCTAGGAAGTTTGGTGACGAAGTGAAATGATTCTTAATGATTGCTAGCTAAATGATCCCAAAAAGTGAGAGTTGAGTGAAATATGTTAGTTTGCAAATATGACTTTTAGCTATGAAACTGGTATTAGTTCAAGCATTGATTTCATAGTCGTGAGACGTGCTCTTTTGATTTCTTTCTTTATTTTTAGTTAGCTACTTGATTATTCCTTTTCCATCATTTCTATTATTGTTTAGTTTGTTTAAGTTGTCTTTGCCTCTAAATTAGAATAATTCGTAACCATTCCTTTCCCTATTTTCTTAGCTTAAGAGATTTGTGTATTCTTATTGCTTAAATATATAATTCTCGTGGGATCGACCATTAAGTACTACAATCAACATAGTCGTGCACTTACGATTTAATGAGGATGGTTAGTTGATTAAGGTTTATAAATTTAAAACTTTAAGTTCGTTTAATCGCACTAGCAAAACCAAGATCACCAAGTTTTTGGCGCCGTCACCTGGGAACTAAGTAGATTTTCATTAGGATTTCAATATTTTCTTAGACTAATTTTTCTTATATTTTGCTTTATTTTGTTTCGATACTAACTTTATTTCAAGTATTTGTTCTTTTTGCAAGGTACAACCACAAGAGAGAAATAATATGTCTTCATACAAGCATTCATGTTAGAGCTCATGTTGGATGAACAAGAAAGAGAGGTAGTTTCGAACCCCACGAGCTATCATGGAGCTTACAAGTCATCCACCTCGAGAGAGCAAACACCACATGGATATGGTGAGAGGCACCATCATAGAAATGAACTTCACTTTGTTCAAGAACCTCATTCTCCCAAAGTATCAAAAGAAGTGGAAGAATGAGTTGAATGAAAGATTTAAGAGGATATACGCCATTAAGTATAAACCATATAAGCACTATGCTCAAAGAAGTGAATATGAATAGGGTGAGAGATACCATTCATGGAACATGGGATGTGAAGATCAAGTGAATCATTCTTTCAAAGTCTCAAGAGAAGATGAGAACCGTAACTTGCTTAAGGAATTGTTGGAAGAACAAAAAAGGGGAAGGATTGAGTGAGAAAGAAACTTTGATTTCTTTTGTACCTAGATGGAAGTTATGGCTAACCATTTTGGCTCACAAATGGAAGATAAAATGGCACATGTGGAACAAACCAACACAAAGATGATAAAAAGGTTGAAGAGAAAGAGGATTGTAGTCTCTCTCTCTCTCTCTCTCTCTTGATTGAGAAACATTTGAAGAAAATACAATTGTTATTGAGCAAATTTTTGAAGAGGAAGATAATAGCAGGATGAATTCCTAATTGAGGTCAAAGAAGCTATTATGGAGTTTGAATCACAACTTGGATGCACGGCTGATAAAAATCTCTTTAGAAGATATGATGATGAAGTCAAGACTATTTGCATCTCAAGTGATTCATTCAATAACATCAAGGAAGTAGTAGGCATGGTTGGGAAGAACCTTGAAGACTTTTTGGAGAATGTATTGGCGGATGAATATATAAAGGAAAAAGAAGAGATTTTCTTTGATGACAAAGAAACCTCAATCAAATAAGAAGCCACACTAGATTGTACTCAAGAAGAAGAAGAGAGAATCAATGAATTTGAAGAACTTTTCGGATGTCCTATTATGGAAGCTATGAATGCAATGTTTGAGGATGATGCACAAAAAGAACGGAGTATCTCAACCAAAGAAGAACCACATGTGATCTCCATGGCCAAGAAAGAAGTCTATAAGGAAGAGTCTAACGAGAAAAAATAAGAGAACATTGAAGGACCTCAACAAAGGTTTCAAGAAGAAGAATCTCCAATGGATAAAGCTTTTGACAAATACTTTGGCTTGATCTCCACCAAAAAAGTGTGCTAGATGATCCAAGAAAAATTCCTTTTGAGGAGATAAGGATGAAGACATTTAAGTGGTGGTTCTACGATCAATATTAGTTGGGCGAACAATGGCTTCATCAAGGGAACCTAAAGAAAAAGTCAAGCTAAAAGACCTTAACCAAGCGCACTTGGGAGGCAAACCCATGAATATCCTTATGTTTTTATTATGCTTGTATATTTGGTTGGCTTGCATTGGGGAAATTAAAAGTTTATAGTCCTTTGAATTGAGTTTAGTGATTTAAGTTGCTTTCTAAATCCAATTTGCTTATAGATGATTTAAATTCGAGTTGGAAACTTGGTTAGGGATGCCTAAGAGTAGTATTTAAGGATGAATTTGATTTTTTTTGTGTTTGTACATTAGCATTAGATTGGTGCATGGATAGTCCTTAAGTTACTTGTTTGAATCCATGAGTAATTTTAATTAGACATTACCGTAGAAAGTGTCTTATTCTAGAATTTCAGATTGATTTTGTCTTGAGAAATGGATTTGACATAATGCTTAGGAGACCGAATTTTGATTAAAGCTTGTGTTTGGAAGTTGTTTGAATGATTTTGCTAAATAGACTTGATTAAAACCGATTGAGTATTGATATTTGTGCTTGAATGGCTTACGGTTTACACTCCTTCTTCGTATATCATTCGGTTTTTGTCATCTTTATCAATACTTACGTTACCTAATTCTCTTGTTTAGGTACCAAAATCAATTCAAATGTTACCAAGGAAAGCACATAGGAAGAAACTCAAAGAGAAAAAAAAAAAGAAGCTCCAAACGAATTCTTCTTCAAAAGCCAAAGCTCCTCCACTCATTCATGCACAATGGTGCAAGGTACAAGTCCATTACCCGAGTATATACATTTACGTGCGTTATGCTTTTTGAAAACTCTCTCTCTCTCTTACGGTTTAAGATTCACCGAGACAGTGAAGTTTCAGTGTGGAGGGAGGGAATAGATAATAAATAATATTTTTATTTGTTTTGTTTTGCTTTTCATAACTTGAGTCATGTATTATACATAGCTAAATTTTTGTGAAAAAACAAAGAAAATTTTCAAATTTTCATTGGTTTTTGATGTTCATATAGATGCATTCATGTGAATATGTTAGATGGTTAGAAGCATATAAGGTGCATTTAGTATAGAAAACTATGCCTTGTCAGTAGACTTAGTCATGCTTACAATTCAATGCCCTACTAGTAGTAATATAATGCCATATAATGCTTGTACCATATAAAAATGTGGAAAAATGAAGCAAGACACTACAAGAAAACAGCTAGTTAACAACGACACTAATCGTCGTAAAATCCTTGTCAAAACAGATTAACGACGAATTTACGACGAATGCAAAAACGTTGTTAATAGATCGTAGCAATGTAAAAATTGTCTTTAATTCGTCGTTAAATTAATGACGACTCGATTTCGTCATAACCTTATTGTTAAATAATTCGTCGCAAAATACTCGTAAATTAACGAGATTTTAACGACGAAATCTTTTTCGTAGCTAATTCGTAGTTAATTGGATGTAAATTAACGATGGTTAAACAATTAATTTGAAGCATCAAATCGTTGTTAATCCGTCGTTAAATTACGGTGAATTAACAACGAATATTAAAAATAGTCATCGTCAAATTGTCGTTAAATAACGACGATTTAACGACGACTGTATTTAACTTTCGTCGTTAAACCGTCGTAAGGTTACGATGATTTAACAACGAAACTTTAATTAAAATTAACAAAAAAATCAGAATATATATATATATATATATATTCTGAAATAAATAATTAATAAAATTAAAATAGAAAAAATATATATATAAATTTCCAAAAAATCATACAACACAAAATAAAAAATACATAAATCCTATCTACGGATCTGCTCCTAATTCTATGTCGTCGAAATAGCCGTCAGGGTGATCCTCGGGATCGATCGGCTGCTGCTGCCTCTGGTCCTGCTGGTGCAGATCGTGCGCTAGATCAACTTATTTCTCCCTCATCAAACGAGCAATGCTCGGGTTATCCACTGAAAGGATCCTGAACATCTTGTCGTAGAAGCTGAACTGCCGATCATATCGCTCTTGCCTCGCTCATAGATCCGCTATCTCGGCGTGCGCGGTATTCAGCTCGTTCTGCATAGCTGCCTGCTGGGTAGACGCAACTCTGTAAGATGACGACGCCGCTAGGACATCCTGAATGGATCCCATCCCCAAAATTTTCCCTTTCTTCTTGGGAGCAACCTGGAAAAAAAAATCAATCGTTAAAACAATTTTGAAAGAATAATTAAATTAAAAATAATGAAAAATAAAAATTGGCCTCCTCGAAAATCCGATCAAGCTCAGGGACCGTCAAAGGCTCGACCGGCTCAACAGTGCCTCCTGGCGAGCCTTTCCACACTGTAGTAGACATGAAGATTGGCTTCGCGAGATCGCCCTTCTCCCCGAACTTCTCCTTCCAGTCGGAGACGGTGTTGTTGAGCCTGAGCTTCGCTCGCTTGTCGAACGCTGTCTTCACCGTCTCGTTGATTGAGATGTGCCAATGCCACTTTTGCTGAAAAAATGATTAATTAACACAATATAATTTTTACTTAATAAATAGAAAAATAATATAAATAAAAAAAATTAATAACTTACCGCGAAACACTTGAACCACGTCCGCCTGACGTGGTCCGGCTTCGTGGTCCAGTTCACGTGCGACTCCGTGAAGTAGCTCTTGATTGTGTTGGAGACGAAATGACCGACCTTGTTGTCGATCCCGAACCTGCGAAAAAACATAGAAATTTATTAAAATTGATAGAATTAGTTAAATAAATTATACTTAAATTAAATTAAATTAAAATATACCAAAATGACTGATCGTCTGGTCTCTCGGGATCGAGATGAGAAAGAAGATCGTGTCCGGGTGAAACAAGGATGTCCTCAGGCCGAAGAAGGGCGTAAGGAGCACTGGGCGGAACATCCATGTCCGGATGTACGCCCCCATCGACCTCGGCTGCCTCTGGTGCTGCTGGTGGTGCCTGATCATGAGGTGGATCCACTTGACCAACTGCTGGTGGCGGCGGAGGAGGCGGTGGCGGTGGTGGAGACGGAGTCGGTGCAGACGTGGAAATCGTCGGTCTTTTCCTACCACTCCAGACTGGTCTACTAGATGACGTCGAGGCTCCTGTCCTACGAGCCTCGACCTCCCGGTCAACCATGAATTGAATGTAATTAGGCGGGATGACTTTCCTAGGAGCCATAATAACTAAAAAAAGAGGGGTTTGTACGAGACTTAATTGTGATTTTAAGAAAATTCATTTTAAAAATCAATATTTTGATTTTAGGAAAAATCACTTTAAAAATCAATTTTGTGATTTTAGGAAAAATCACATTAAAAAATTTATTATTTAGTTTAAAGCTAATAATTTAAAAATCATTACTCTGTAAATTTAAAATTTTTTTAGTGCTTAAATTTAAATTTAAGTTTAATTTTTAGTTTAATATTAAAAATTTAGTATGTAGTTTAACCTTAAAATTTTATATATACTAAGGCTAATTTACGGTAACAAAATTTAATCCTAAGGCTTAATTACAAATCTCAAAGTTAAAATCCAATCCTAAAACTAATTCAATTCCTAATCTATTTCATAATTCAAATATTGAAATTATTTAAAAAGTTTAGATTAGAATATTACCTTTTAACTGATGAGGATGATGATTTTGTATGAAAGGTTAGAATGAACAACGAAATGGGGACTTGCTAGCTTATATAGACGAAATTGTCGTTGTAAAATCGTCATTAATTAACGACGACGTAAAAAATCGTCTTTTAATCGTCGCAACCTAAAAATTTAATATTTCGCATTTAGGCGTCAGGGGGAAATCGAAAAGGTTGGTTTTTGACCAATCGTCGTAAAATCGTCGTAAGTTAACGAAGATTTTACGAAGATTCGTCGCTAAATCATGGCAAAAAAATTTAATATTTTGCATTTACGCGCCGAGGGGAAATCGAAAATTTCGGTTTTTCTACCAATCGTCGTTAAATCGTCGTTATTTAACGACGATTTAACGACGATTTATACATAATCTAAACCTGACCGTGTTCCGGATTGAATCTGAAAGTACCGGGAGGTCCGCTATGAGGATTCGATAGTGCCAATCGTGTTTCGGATCGAATTCGATCGTACTGGGACGTCCGATACGCAGATTGGATCGATAGTACCAATCGTGTTCCCGATCGTAACCGAACATTGGTTACGCGGATCTGATCGTGCCAATCGTGTTCTGGATCGAATTCGATCGTACTGGGACGTCCGTTACGCAGATCCGATCGATCGTGCCAATCGTGTTCCCGATCGTAACCGGACGTTGGTTACACGGATCCTATCGTGCCCATCGTGTTCCCGATCTAAAACGACGATTTAAGGATGATTTTGTTATATGCTTCGTAAAATCGTCGTTAATTACCAACAAATTAACGACGATTAGGGTAAATTGTCTCTAAAACGTGAAAACATTGAATTTTCTTAAATGTTTCGATCAATCTAGGATATAAAAACC